>AYEL01081762.1:0-13847 GCA_000484575.1 Olivierus martensii | reverse complement strand
AATTTATTAAAAATATTTGCATTTAAAATTTATTACTTTGTATAATTCTCAACAAACTATAAAAAAAGGAATATGTAATTAAATAAAAATTTAGTTGTTTAAATCATTCATTATCATTTTGTAAATAAATAATGCCATCTATATTTGAATAAATTAATTGTAAATCAATATTTAATTTTAAATTAAATAATACTTAATTAAAATCAATTGTTATAATAAAAATCTCTGAAAATTAATATAAATATATTGTAACATTTTAAATTTTTCAATATAAAAATTTTCCGTTATAAATTTTTTATACAATAAAATAGTTAATATTTTATAAAAAATAAATCAGTTTTAATTAAGGAGATCTTAATAATTTATATTCTCATTGATGATGCTTAAAACCATTACCAACTGTTTCAACATCATTATAATATATTCGTTGCACTCATCGAGGTTGTATTATATAAGAAATATCCTTAAAGTTTAGAATTATAAATTTAAAGATGCTGAATATGGTATACCCTGAACATAAGGAAATAATGAAATACCATTATTTTCATATTATTAAATTAACGATATTAATTTTGCAGTATAGGCCCTACATCAATAAAAGATTAATAAATACAGACTACGAAATATGATTTTTAATTATAATAATAGCTATATCAAACGCATATTATTATTTAAATTTGTGTGATCTAAAATTCATGATTAAATTCCAAAACGGAAGTAAAGTTTTAATGTGATTTTTAATACTATAATGATGGATTATATAATTCTGATAATTTTCTTTAATTTAAAAAATAAATCATCATCAATCAAAATTTATTTAAAAATAATTCTCTTTATAGATTACTCTGTACTTTTAAGCTATTCCCATATTAATATAGCATTTCTGATATTAAATTTACCTTTAAATTTCTGCAGGCTTTAACTAACTATTAAACTTCGACCCTGCCCTCTTCTCTTTGAAACCGCATTGCTTACGGTGTGGACCACGTGACGACGTCGGTAGCGAACCGAAAGCCCTCTAGTGTTGATTAATTACAAAATTAATAAATGTTGGAATATTCTTTGCATTTTAACCAAATCCTTTCTTTAAAATCCAATGCTAGCAAGATATTACTTTTTAAATTAAAATTTTAGAATAATAAAGTACAGAGAACAAAAATTAAAATTCATATATAATAGTGAAATACAGTATTGATTCATTTTGATTTGTAAATCGATTTCATTTTACCTTGAAGTTTTGCACGTATGTTAGCCATAATGTTAACTTATAGCGAAGCACAAACTCTCATCATTAGCTGACTATAAAATGACTCGGAAAATGAAGAATTAATATCGATAAATCTAAAATGAATTCCTTTAAAAAATGGGATAAGAATTTATTTCACTCTAAACGATTTACAGGTGTGAGCTGTAGAAATGGTCACCATTAGATAAAATATATCTCATGCGCGATATGGGGACTTACTTCAAAGTAATCTTACCTAACTTAGATGATTTACGAGTTTTTGTCAATTTATTCAATGCGAAATAAATTGACAAAAACTAAATGGCTTTAATAGAGTATCAGTTCTAAATATTCTATAAAGCAGTACTCTTATCCAGCCCGTTCGCCCGAACCAATTGTTAATTATTTTGAATGAGACGCCTATCTATAAATTATTTAATTAAACTGTAAGAACAACAGATACAAATGTTATTTAGCTGTTTTTGTTAAAACAGATGTCGCCACTTTTTATCCTAGAGTACTAAATGGCGAAACGAAACAGGCTACATCTCCGCAGAGGAGTCAAATGAATTGAAGAGACGGGAATCGACGACTAGACTCGAACCTCATGAATAAATTTTCCAAGGATAAGACCAGAATCTTCTAGGATGGAAAGACAAAGCAATGCCACGTGGCCAATCCAACTAAATATTTAATTTCATATTTAGTTTTATATATATATATATATACACATAACTGAAGAAAATATAATAATATTTCAATAAGCTGAATATATAATAATATGAAATTGAAATTTTATCATTATATATATACATATATATCTGATATAAAAAAATTCATTAATAATATATGGCTAACAAAAATCTTTCAAAAGCATGAAAATAATAAAATTAATAATGAAATAATAACAGAGATGATATAAAAGTGGGAATATCTATATACACTAACAAAATATAATTTTTTGCATATCAATAAAAAATTCACGAATTTAGTAATTCCTCTGCAATGCAGAGATTTTAAAAATCAGTTTAACTAATATATTTACTGTGTAAATTTATATTAAATAAAATCATATATAAAATCAATCTTTAAAATATATGAATAATTTTGAAAATTTATTAAAAATATTTGCATTTAAAATTTATTACTTTGTATAATTCTCAACAAACTATAAAAAAAGGAATATGTAATTAAATAAAAATTTAGTTGTTTAAATCATTCATCATCATTTTGTAAATAAATAATGCCATCTATATTTGAATAAATTAATTGTAAATCAATATTTAATTTTAAATTAAATAATACTTAATTAAAATCAATTGTTATAATAAAAATCTCTGAAAATTAATATAAATATATTGTAACATTTTAAATTTTTCAATATAAAAATTTTCCGTTATAAATTTTTTATACAATAAAATAGTTAATATTTTATAAAAAATAAATCAGTTTTAATTAAGGAGATCATAATAATTTATATTCTCATTGATGATGCTTAAAACCATTACCAACTGTTTCAACATCATTATAATATATTCGTTGCACTCATCGAGGTTGTATTATATAAGAAATATCCTTAAAGTTTAGAATTATAAATTTAAAGATGCTGAATATGGTATACCCTGAACATAAGGAAATAATGAAATACCATTATTTTCATATTATTAAATTAACGATATTAATTTTGCAGTATAGGCCCTACATCAATAAAAGATTAATAAATACAGACTACGAAATATGATTTTTAATTATAATAATAGCTATATCAAACGCATATTATTATTTAAATTTGTGTGATCTAAAATTCATGATTAAATTCCAAAACGGAAGTAAAGTTTTAATGTGATTTTTAATACTATAATGATGGATTATATAATTCTGATAATTTTCTTTAATTTAAAAAATAAATCATCATCAATCAAAATTTATTTAAAAATAATTCTCTTTATAGATTACTCTGTACTTTTAAGCTATTCCCATATTAATATAGCATTTCTGATATTAAATTTACCTTTAAATTTCTGCAGGCTTTAACTAACTATTAAACTTCGACCCTGCCCTCTTCTCTTTGAAACCGCATTGCTTACGGTGTGGACCACGTGACGACGTCGGTAGCGAACCGAAAGCCCTCTAGTGTTGATTAATTACAAAATTAATAAATGTTGGAATATTCTTTGCATTTTAACCAAATCCTTTCTTTAAAATCCAATGCTAGCAAGATATTACTTTTTAAATTAAAATTTTAGAATAATAAAGTACAGAGAACAAAAATTAAAATTCATATATAATAGTGAAATACAGTATTGATTCATTTTGATTTGTAAATCGATTTCATTTTACCTTGAAGTTTTGCACGTATGTTAGCCATAATGTTAACTTATAGCGAAGCACAAACTCTCATCATTAGCTGACTATAAAATGACTCGGAAAATGAAGAATTAATATCGATAAATCTAAAATGAATTCCTTTAAAAAATGGGATAAGAATTTATTTCACTCTAAACGATTTACAGGTGTGAGCTGTAGAAATGGTCACCATTAGATAAAATATATCTCATGCGCGATATGGGGACTTACTTCAAAGTAATCTTACCTAACTTAGATGATTTACGAGTTTTTGTCAATTTATTCAATGCGAAATAAATTGACAAAAACTAAATGGCTTTAATAGAGTATCAGTTCTAAATATTCTATAAAGCAGTACTCTTATCCAGCCCGTTTGCCCGAACCAATTGTTAATTATTTTGAATGACACGCCTATCTATAAATTATTTAATTAAACTGTAAGAACAACAGATACAAATGTTATTTAGCTGTTTTTGTTAAAACAGATGTCGCCACTTTTTATCCTAGAGTACTAAATGGCGAAGCGAAATACATCTACCGCAGAGGAGTCAAATAAATTGAAGAGACGGGAATCGACGACTAGACTCGAACCTCATGAATAAATTTTCCAAAGATAAGACCAGAATCGTCTAGGATGGAAAGCCAAAGCAATGCCACGTGGCTAATCCAACTAGCCCTTAATTAATATATTTATTTGTAAAGATTAACCCTAAAAATAGTTATTATTATAGATTATAAAAAATATTGAATAAACTGTTGAACGGTTCGTAGAAGAGCAATAATTTTCCACTTGAAAGATCAAGAATTGTATCCTGGATTCCATTTCTCATATTTTCAAGTGTGTCCAGATTTGGTTCACTCGTTCGACTTTTCGGGCCAGTCCCCGAAAAGTTTCAAAATCGGGGTTTCACTGTAGTTTGTTTTAAATTGATATTACTACAACATTTGTAACTGTGTAAATTTAATAAATGTAACGAAGGCCCCCAAATTTATTCTTACATCCAGCAGTGAATTTTTATTTAATTCCAACGGTTCGTAGAAGAGCAATAATTTTCCACTTGAAAGATCAAGAATTGTATCCTGGATTACATTTCTCATATTTTCAAGTGTGTCCAGATTTGGTTCATTAATATTCATAAATTATTCATATTTCACTGTTTCAGTCAATCCTAAAATATGTAGGTGGATTAATTCATGCTAGACTTTAAATGAGCCAACGTTTCGTAACTTTCGTTCCTATTGGAGGCATGTAACTTTCAAATAACTAACCTATCGTGCGTTTTCCCGGCTCGTTCGACTTTTCGGGCCGGTCCCCGAAAAGTTTCAAAATCTTGGTTTCACTGTATTCATAAATTATTCATATTTCACTGTTTCAGTCAATCCTAAAATATGTAGGTGGATTAATTCATGCTAGACTTTAAATGAGCCAACGTTTCGTAACTTTCGTTCCTATTGGAGGCATGAAACTTTCAAATAACTAACCTATAAATCGGTCGGCCGGATTGGCCGCGTGGAAACGCTTCGGCTTTCCACTCTGGAGGACCCGGGTTCGAATCTCGGGTCCCACCCCTTGAAAATTTTTATCATGGGGTCCGGGCCCGGTCCGTCGATCCCCTCCTCCACAATCTGGTTGACCCCTCCGTAGGGTGGGCAGCCTGTGGAAGGGCTTGTTTCGCCCCGCCACATAGTATTCTTCCAGAATGGAATGTGGCGTCATCTGTTGATCAAAAAAAAATCTACAAATCGAAATGATGTAGTCACTTATTATTTAACGTACCTCCAGATTTTTCAGGAGTCTGAACTTGTCCATTGAACCGCACTCTTCAATTTTCCAGTTGATTCTATCACAGGAGTTATCCAACTTCGTGACAGACTCAAAAATGGTCATCATCAAATTGTTTCACTTGTGTGATTCGGCAACATAATTAATCAGATCGAATTGTCGATAATATTGACTGCATAAAATACTTCGACTTTCCACCCAGAGCTTCAGGTTCAATTCAGGGTCTTACTTATTGGAAAATTTATTGACAGACCGGGTTCGGTCTTCGACTTTCACCAGCTATAGTTCGGGCTCTTGTGGAGGGGTAGCCCCCTCCACAGGAATGGGTAGCCAGTGGCAAGCTAGTATTCTCCCTACCAATTAGTAAACAATAGATTGGGAAATTGCATTATCTTTTTTACCAATAATAAAAATAGTTTATATAATAAAATATTTGTCTTTATCTAAACTATCTTTATCGATTTTGAATTACATACTTCCAGATTTTTTAAAGATATCCGAAATCAATCCCTCGAGTCCCACTTTTTATGTTACCGATTGATAACATCACCAGGGCCGTAACTAGGGCGTGGCGAAAGCGGCATTCGCCACGGGCGCAACTTTATTAGGGGCGCAAAATTTTTTAATTGATTTTAATTGAAATTTTTTCGATAAACGTTCGCAGACGTAGCGTTATGTTTTCTTTCATTTTATTTCTTAGAAGAGGTAATTCATGGGTAAGAGCGGCCAAGTTGTACCCCAAACAAAGGCGCCAGGTCAAGAAGAGGCGCTATTTTTATTGATAAAGTAAAAGTTTGCAATGACTCATTGGGTTTCTGCCTCTTCAGTGAAAATTCATGGAAAGGCCTAAAGAAAAGTAATAAAAAAGGATTTGTATAAATCTATTTGCTCATTCAAACAAATATCTTACAGCAGATTCATTATCTCATTTTGATGGAGATAATTCAGTTTCAGCATTATTATCTTTAAATGAAAAAAATGGGGGCGGAAATCTGACCCTTATCACAGGCGCTGTGTACCCTAGTTACGGCTCTGAACATCATAGATATGAAAGACTCCTAATTGGCTCTGGAATGATTGGACTATTAAATATTTACAGAAGTAAAAGCAGTGTAAGACATGAAAAACATCTGTTTTGCGTGATAGTCAATAAAAAAATATGATGCTACCATTACTGTTACCTCAAATAATCATAATGCAGTGAAATTCCAAAATAAAATTATTTCATCCAATAAGGGAAGATTCAGTTTAATTAGAAATCTAATATGGAATTTTTTTATTTTGTGATATATTTAGTTAAATAAGAGGAAATTTAGTAAAGTACAAATTTAATTTATATAATTAAGAATTTTCTGGAACACGATGTATTATTTTGTTTTGAATCGCTGCCAATTCGAAAAGAATAAATGGATATATATACAGTATATATAACAACACCTTAAAATCTAAAAGAAAATTAAAAGTATTCTGTAGTTTGCATGAAACAATTTTTTTAAACTAAATCTGCAAAAACAATGTTATGAGTATTTTTAGTCATCAATGATTTAAAAAAATATGATTTTTTGTCATTATATTACTGTATACTGTAAAATGAAATTTTTAATAAATAATTTAATAAATATGTGAAATATTTTTTGTCACAATAAATGTGACAAAAAATATTTCACAAATTTATTAATCCTTTATTTATTGAATCTTTTCATATTTTCATATGTTATTATATAATCTTTTCCGATCCTTTTTCCTTTCCAAAACGGAATAAGAGGATCAGAATATTATCTTATTTAAATGAACTTCGCATATATTATTGAGATCAAAGTATGTTAAAATAATTGAACTCGATTACTTACGATCTAATAATCATTCGATTTTAATCATTTTCAAATTTCAGAGAGATGTAAAATCGAATAATGCAAAGTGTCACGTAATCGGCTCGTCGATCTTAATCCACTAAACTTCACCTTTATACACATAAATAAAAAAATTCTGTTATATTTTTTAAATATAATAAAAATATAAAAAAAATTATTAAAAAATTTATCTTTCTTTATAAATGGGTGTCGATTTTTTTTCAGTTTTGGAGAAAATAATAAAACTAGAATTATTAGAATTAGTATTTATTTGAAAAAAAATCAAAATAGTATTATAAGATTATGACTAAAATATAAAACATCTAACGTTTGCTTGACAAAATAATCTATTCTTTTTAGTGCTTGGTAAACAAAGCAGTTCTTTGTTTTGTTTGTATAGTAAATTACCTACGTACCAATAAATGAGAGATCATAAACTAGAAGAGTTCAGTTTTAATGAAAATCTGTTCAAAGTAAATGAAATCAGATTAAAACTTACCTTAGCTAAACAAAAAACTAACTAGTGTAAATAGTTGAATGTTCGAAAAAATAAATTATTTCTTTGACACATTTTACAGTTATTAGAGAAGGGGGTTAAACTGTGTGTTCCGCTCTCTCGACCAGAAAAATAAATCTTTCATAACTGGAAATTTTACGAATTATAGAATATTTAATTGAAAAAACAGTTCTAATAGAAATCACTCTTTTGTACAGTTCTTTCAATCCAAACAAGCGTACTCGTTTATAAAATTATGAAGAAAATTAAGCGCTCGTAAAATTAACAAAAAAATAATATATATATATTTAATTATTTGCTGTCAATCGAAAAAATAACAATTATGTATAAAATTAATTAAGAAAAAAAGAATTATTATTAGAAAACAACTGTTCGATCCCGAATCTAATTAAGGAAAAAAAATGTTAACAAGGTTCTCCATTGGTTGTTGGACAACGGCTACTGAGGAGCAGATAAAAATAGTTATATCGAATATAAACAGACCAAGTAGTTCGCGAAAGAAGGAAAAGCAGATGATTGATAAAGAAACTCAGAGTCTGCTTATCAATTATTTCATTTTGATTGTCCTCTTGTTGATACTTTGGGTTCTTTATATAGAGGTGAGTTCTTTGTTTTCATTATTAAAATAAAAACAATATACTGTATAAAGATCGTATGTATATAATTCAGTTAATGCAAGAATGAATGGACATTACGTAGTCATTAATGAGTTCAAAATAATCGTAAAACACGAGTGTAATCTTTATTTTGTTATTATATTATAGAACCTGCAGTCATAAAATATTTTCTGTTTATAAATCGGTTTTGTTAATGAAGTTTTCTATAAAAAATTAAAATCACGACCGCAAAAAAATTATTACTACTATTACAACCGCACATTTTTGCCTATTTATTCTTAAAGACTATATAACAACAACAAAAATAACTTATATAATTTTTAAGAATTTTATTCTGTGATCACTTGTATAATGAGTAAAATAATAAAGATGACGCTAGAGAATTTCGGCCGAAAATACAATATGAACAAACCATTCCTATAAAGAGGGAGGACTAAGAGGAGTCACAAACGTAAATATTTTTGGATATGAGTTTTCGTGACAGTTGAAAAGCAAAATGGAAGCGGACAAGGAGGCAAAAAGTTTAATTGTGAACTACGTCGTACTGATCATACTGTTATTAGTACTCTGGGTTCTTTATATGGGAGTGAGTATAATTTTCATAATTAATATACTTTATATATATATATATAAATTTGTATATTTTAATTAGAATAAATTTTAACACTGACGTGGTCTTATAGGATTACAGTTAAATATATTCTTGATTGCAAACCTATAAATAATTAGAAAAGTCAATTATCTTCAGCACAATATTCATTATTGTATTAATAACAAGCATTGATAATTTATTTTTAGCAATTTTTTGCGCCTTTAATATTGTAAATTCTTACATGTTTAATTTACTAGATCGATTTTTCCTGAGTTAAAATTATATATTAAAAATTAACGAAGAGAAAAACGGATTTAATGCTTAATTTAAAATTCCCACAATTTTTGCAAGAAAAAAAAGTTGCGTCCATGATTAGAATTGCATTAATTTTTTTATCGTTTTATTGGCTTTTATTTTCATTCGTAATTTCTTAGAAAAATTACAATGGAAGCGGATGTTCTCTCTCAAGTAGTACTCTAGCAACTATCTGATTTCCGTGGATTTAGGTAACTTAATATGTTTCGCAATCGTTACACAATTAGTACTAAAATAATTATTTTCATAAATGTAAATTTAATACCTTTCTAAGAATAAAAACGAAAAAATATAAATGCCAAAAAACGCGCCTTTCATTTGTAAATTTAACGGTAACGTTAAACTTACTTCGAATCTAAATATAGTTTAAAATGATAAAAGAGAATAATAATTTATCTGATGAGGGGTTGCGATGCGACGCGACTTTAAGATATTGGATACTATTTGAAATAGTACCAAAAGTGGCAAACATTCCATAAATATATTCACAACTTTTTCCACTTAAAAAAAAATTCGTTCTTCCTGCTAATAGTCACATAGCATTACCATATATCATGACAATCGATTTTAGATTATCTAAATTGTTATCGTATCGATTCCACGTTTTAAATTTGATAAAATAACCATAATATATTATTTAAAATCTATTAAGGGATTTTAGTGGTTTAATAAAATTTAAACCATTATAATCCTCTCGTAAAATGTTTAAATTATCTTTTAAAAATAATCTCATAGTTATAACATGCTTTAAAAGATCAATCAAGTTCAAACAGGTGGATCACATCAATCATTATTCATATTTTGCATGACACATTTTAATATTTCAGATTTTTAAATTAAATTTAAAAAAACTATTAATTTTTTTCCCTTTTCACAGTCATAATTATTAAAATGTCGTCAATCCGACTAAATAAAAGACAGAAAAACAAACATATATTTAGAATGCATTCCTGTAGAAATGATGCGAGGGTGTTATGGCCTAGATTCAAAAACCTCCTCGACTACCCTCATTTCTGCCAGATGTTAAATTTAGATATTTTACCATTAAATCACTATTATTTAAATTTATATTCTTGTGAAATTAACTTATTGAAAAGCATATTATTATTATTATTATTATTATTAAGTTAAACGATGATGTTTTGAAATGGAGAAACAATGACGCCTTTTATGATATTGGTGACCTCGTTATACAAGCTAACGTTATTTTATTATTTATATCCCCATCTGTTCTCGAAATGTAAAATAGTTTATCAATAATTTATTTTTATTTTTTACTTACAGATGTAGAAGATCAAACACCAGTGACCGAAAAAAAAGGTAACCCGATTTAACTTCGTTATTTTCACTATTTTCTATTTAGCCTTAAAAATGGGACAGAATCATTTGAAGATATGTAGAACTTTCGTGTTTATTTTTGGAGTTTGATTTATTTTAGAATATTACAAGAATAAACATTATTCTTCCTTATTCAATCCTTGTACATATTTAAGAGCATATTTTAGGTCACAGTTTTCACAAATTTCGATAATGTGACGTAGATGCTTCTCCGTTGCGTGCGTCCTAACATGAGTAACATATTATTATGAACGACCATTATTAATAATTTAATGAATACATGAAATACATGATAAAATTCAACAAAACGTTTAACTTCGAAAATAGATCAAAACGTGCGTTTAAGAATTCGCATTTATAATTTATTTGCACGAATGCACTCGATTCGAAGTTTGCGCATTCTAGCGAAGAGCGCGAAATTCGAATGAAGATCTGTTCATGAAAATGCATTATAAATATTGCCAGCCGAGTTCTTATGATTTATAAACATAATATTAGTTCATTTATACAATACACTATCTGTGCTCACTGTTTACAAAATTCTTCAGGGTTGACGCAAGAATATCGTCTATTGATATCGAAGGTTCGCTTTCGCGTCGCTATAGTCGCGCGCGACTGGAATTTCGCATAGCAGTCAGTTGAATCCATTTCTGATGCAGTTCATAGCCAAATTCGATGTAGTTCAATTCAATATTAATCATGATTAATATTGTATTGATTAATTCGATTCATATTAATCATGTATTATATCCGATACAATACAGTTAAAGAAAGAATAAAGAATAAAATTCAAGAAATTTGACTTCTAAAAGTAATCATTTAAGTGATGGATGTATGACAAGTTTCCAAAAAAACATGACATGATAAAAAAGCATCATTTGACGAATGACAGTCCTATTTTAAAATTGCAAAGCAAGTGAATTATATACTGCCAAAATGC
Organism: Olivierus martensii; assembly: GCA_000484575.1. NCBI lineage: Eukaryota > Metazoa > Arthropoda > Arachnida > Scorpiones > Buthidae > Olivierus > Olivierus martensii. Next base: position 2,324 of record AYEL01081762.1, on the reverse strand, counting down.
ATCAAGTTTGAAAAGATAAAACATTTCAAAACTAATTTTATTCTTTCTTGATTAAGAATTTTTAATTAAATTATTTAATTATGTGTTTATTCAGTTCAAACTAGATAATTTTCATAATGAAAAAATAAAATAAAAAAATTCCGTTAATAAGCCAAAACTTAAGGTCAAACATAAAAGGAGAGTTCCAGGCAATGTACGTAATTCGATATATTATTTTAAAAATTGTTTCAGGAATAGAATTTGTGCCAGGATAAATTCAGTGGCAAATAGTCAATAACAGTTTAAAATAACAACAATAAATATCCAATGCAGTATATTTAGATCCTAATAATCTGATTCAAGCAATTCAGAATTAAATATACTGAATCAGGCATAACAGTATTAACTTTTAATATGTAAAGCACAATTATAAGTTATGCAAAATTAATTAAGTTGTATAATGTTGACTACATCATGAAAATTATAACTGATGAGTAATACAGTGTAATGAATTTTCTCATTAGATCAACCTTGATATTTCTAAATGGTATTTGAGGAAAATCTCATCTCTGCAGTGTTGAGAGATAGGTTGGAAAAACACCAAAATAGAGAGTAACTCTCTAAAATGGTTTTAAAATATCCAGATACCAAACTTGTGAATGAAACGAATTACCTAATGAATTTACTTTTAACTTATGTTCTCTTTTGTACGTTAAATGGTTATTTCATTCATCGTGTCGTTTTTTTCAGAATTATTTTAAGCAAACCATTAATTAATTATTTGCATAGTCATATTTATTCTATACAGATTTTTGTACTTTTTAAAAATTTTCAACGCCTGAAGATGATTCTAAAATTGGGTATTACCATCTGTTTGTTTTCTGAGATTTAGATAGACTTATCTTTTATCGCTTACAGACACATTGTAGAAATAAATTTCGTATCTGCCAACTATCTGTAAAAACTTTTATGTACTGTACCATATATATTTAATTTTATATTTCATGAATATCTTTTCTAATTTTTTAAATTATCATATTTTATCTCTTTTTTAATCATAATTATTAATTTTCAGCATGAAAAAAAATTGATTAATAACAAATCTAAATATAAAAATAGTTTTAATAGTAAAATAGTAAGAGAATTATTGAAATTTTGGGAAATATTTAATTATTTGAATTATGAAATTTTCAATTTTTATTTATAATTTTCTTAATAAACGACAAACATTATATGCATTTTTGCATGATTTCATAAATACGAAATTAGTCTATAGAATGATAGAATGAATGTAACAATAAAGTGGAAGTTCAAATCTGGAAAGCGATTTTACGCGAATAGAGTCACGAAAAATCGACTCTTAAGTCGAAAGAATCAATTCCGGAGTCAACTTCTAAGCGAACTAGTAATTTCGTCCTTTATGAGCAAAATATCATGTATATAAATATTTTTATTTCAATATAATACAGTTCCTACATTCTATAAGATGATATGAAAATATTTAGAAATATTTATAAAGCAATGATATAAATTTAACGTTTAAATATCGAATATCGAAATTTTAACGTTTAAAAATCGAAATATCGTATTAAATTTTAAAACTCACAAACATGGCGGTTTTCTAAGCAGACGATTTTTGATGAAACGCTTGAATCACCATCTGGCGATCTAAAATTTAACAATAAATTTTTAATTAAAATTAAACTGATAATAAACTCTAGCTTTCTTATAAAAATATACTAATTAATTATAATTGAAAATTCTTTCATTTGTCAATAATTAATATGAATCTTTATTATAAGAATCATGTGATATCATCAAAATTCTAATCTTTGTATGTGAATCACCTCCGGAATCGGAGTCGAAATGAATCGATTTCTGCGACTCTAGGCTTCAGTATAGCACATTATTAATAATCAGTAAAGGTTAGTTCCCACTATACGCCGCAGAAAGCGGAACGGAAAAAACCGCCGCGGATAAACACGGGAGCAATTCCGCTTGCAGGTTCCCACTATTGCGATAAGCTGCAATTTCTCCAAGATTCTTAGCGATGTTCCCATGATTCATTTCCTATACAACAAAATGGACCTTAAGTGACGAAAGGCACTCGCTATTAGCAAAATGATGTTAACAGTTGCAATAAGTGCCTATCTGTTTTCTTTTAACGCAATATCTTTATAATGTTATTCTCTTTATCGTATAAAATGGATACTGCTTAATTGCTTCTACTCAATCAGAGTTGCTATCTTTATTCAATCAGAGTTGTCAACAATTCAATGTTACAAAATGCATCAATTTTGTGATTGTGTGAGTGTTCGTGTGGGTGACTTCTTCTTCCTGGGCAA
>AYEL01081760.1:0-12824 GCA_000484575.1 Olivierus martensii | reverse complement strand
GATTTGCAATTAAGCATTGCAACTTTATTGAATCAGTAAATTAGTTCCAGATAGCATTAATAAGCGAAGTTAATGAACCAATGAGAAATTTTTAACAAGTTTTCTATTTGTTTATTAGCAGAATACGACACCGAAAGATAACAAAAACAAAATTTTTTTCACAAGTTTTATTTTAAATAAAGAAATCAGGTAATAAACAAAAGAAAATAAATAATATGGGTAGCACAGCAGTATATCAGGCAAATAATAGCTAATGGCAAAAAAGCCCATCTTTCTGATGTTTCACCCCTTCAAAGCCAAGTGACTGTTCTTGTTCTCTCATCTGGTTTTACTAATTGAAAATTAACTAGTCGGCTGGATTGGCTGTGTGGAAACGCTTCAGGTTTCGCCGCGTTAAACGGGTTTTTACTAACCCAAAAGAGGGATCGGCCGGATTGGCCGCATGGAAACCATATCCCAAGGTTGAGTCGGCCGGATTGGCCGCGTGGAAACGCTTCGGCTTTCCACTCTGAGGACCCGGGTTCGAGTCTCGGGTCCCACCCCTTGAAAATATTTATCGTGGGTCGTCGGCCGGATTGGCCGCGTGGAAACGCTTCGGCTTTCCACTCTGGAGTGGTCGGCCGGATTCCGCGTGGAAACGCTTCGGCTTTCCACTTTGGAGGATCCGGGTTCGAATCTATAAACATTAGTTAACCATCTCTGGGAGTCGGCCGGATTCGTCGCATGACCGCGTTAAACGGGTTTTTACTAACCCAAAAGAGGGATCGGCCGGATTGGCCGCATGGAAACTTCGGCTTTACACTCTGGAGGACCCAGTGGATTGGCTACGTGGAAACGCTTCGGCTTTCCACTCTGGAGGACCCGGGTTCGAATCTCGGGTCCCACTCCTTGAAAATATTTATCATGGGGTCCGGGCCCAGCCCGTCGATCCCCTGGCCGGATTGGCCGCGTAGAAACGCTTCAGCTTTCCACTCTGGAGGACCCGGGTCCCACCCCTTGAAAATATTTATCATGGGGTCCGGGCCCGGTCCAAGTGGAAACGCTTCGGCTTTCCACTCTGGAGGACCCGGGTTCGAGCCTCTGCCTATCTAGTTGATCCTATTCTCACGCGGATTCCGCGTGAGGACTCAAAACGTTTCGGCTTTCCACTCTGGAGGACCCGGGTTCGAGTCTCGGGTCCATATCCCAAGGTTGAGTCGGCCGGATTGGCCGCGTGGAAACGCTTCGGCTTTCCACTCTGAGGACCCGGGTTCGAGTCTCGGGTCCCACCCCTTGAAAATATTTATCGTGGGTCGTCGGCCGGATTGGCCGCGTGGAAACGCTTCGGCTTTCCACTCTGGAGTGGTCGGCCGGATTCCGCGTGGAAACGCTTCGGCTTTCCACTTTGGAGGATTACCGGATTGACCACGTGGAAACGCTTCAGCTTTCCACTCTGGAGGATGGCCGGATTGGCCGTGTGGAAACACTTCGGCTTTCCACTCTGGAGGACCTCCGGATTGGCCGCGTGGAAACGCTTCGGCTTTACACTCTGGAGGACCCAGTGGATTGGCTACGTGGAAACGCTTCGGCTTTCCACTCTGGAGGACCCGGGTTCGAATCTCGGGTCCCACTCCTTGAAAATATTTATCATGGGGTCCGGGCCCAGCCCGTCGATCCCCTGTCTCGGGTCCCACCCCTTGAAAATATTTATCATGGGGTACGGGCCAGTCCGTCAATTCTTATCCTCCACAATCTGGCTGACCCCTCTGCAGGGGTGGGCAGCCTGTGGAAGAGCTTGTTTCATCCCGCCACATAGTGTTCTATCTGAATGGAGTGTGGCGTCATCTATTGACAAAAAAAAAAAAAAAAAAACGAAAATTAGCATTAATTTGTTAATTGACATCATAAAAGGGGACAGACTTTTGTTAGTAAGACTGGTCTATGTTTACAACTCACATTAATCAAATATTTGCTCACACTAAGTGAAAAATGGTATCATTTTTATAAGTCGCACTAATTGAATATCGCATTATTCGAACTCACACTAATCAAGGCCTACCTGTATATTATTATATTTTTATAAGCAGTGATTTTTTTTTTTAATTTTTCATGGAACTTTTAATTTCACTTTAAAGAACCCAGGATTTCTTAGATCATCATTTGGGAAACACTACGCTAAAATATATGTTGAAAAGTTTTGTGATTTGTGAAATGCCTGCAAGTTATGGAATAAATTTAATAAGGAATCTAAATATTATAGAACTCTGAAAGCTTCCATCTTTTTCCATTAATTAACCACCAGTGCTTTTGACATGTATAGACATCATAACTTAATTATGCCTTGCACCTTTGAAATGTGTGTGTGTCAAAACAAAATGATAAAAAAAACCATAAAAAAAAAGAGAATTAAAAAAATTTAATCGTGATTTTATTAATCCAGCTATTGTAAACTGGTTTTTTTGTGTTGACTACATAAAAATGTCCATGATGGTAGTTCCTAAATATTTTCAGTTGCAAGGATATTTTTTTAAATTACATTTTTAAAAACATTGTTTTGAATGGAACAGAACTACTTGGTAGAATTTGGAATTTTTTATCCTATTTTGTCAATTTTGTAGTCTAATATGTCAAAGCTATTCTGATTTTTGAATGAGATAAATGATATTTTTGAAATTTTAGGCAAAAATTGAATTTTTCATATGACGAGCAATAAAATGCTGAAAACTGAAAAAATATTGCATTAGATAATAGGAAAATATTGGTGAATTCTGTTAAAATAAACTAAAATATATTTTAATCACTCACTTTTTGTATTAAATTCACTGAAATTTAGGAGAAAATCACAAAAACAAAATGTAAACAACCTGCAGCCATTTAAATGGGTATGACACTTTTATTGTTTTACTGCATCCACTTACTTCCCAGAAAATTGCAGTCAAGCCTACTTTACTATTTTACCCCATGGCAGTTTGTCTCGAGCTTTCAAACATTTGTAACATCTCTGTCATGTTCCCTTATATATCTTTGAAGTATTTCTTCCTTAAAGGTTCGTCCTACACAGTTTTTTGAACTTCCTGAAAAATTTTCATTTCATGACTTATCCCCCTTTCAAAATAAGTGATTCATTTTTATTATCTATCCTATTTCTTCTTCTTCTTCTTCTTCTGGGTAATATGGAGGTTATAGCTGACGCTTTTTCCTCCGATTACGATCTATCCTATTTTGCATGGTGACAGCTTTTTGTAGGACCGCCAGTCCGCGGATATTTTATTACCGGTTGATTTGGCTGCTTGGCTAAATGTAATGAATGCATTGGGAAGGACTTGGCCATTTAGGAAAATTCTTAATTTTTCAAATTTTTCGATTGAAAAAAATATTCAATCTGACTACCGAGTTTGGAAAAATGCGGACTAATAGACAACGAAACCTTTTAATAAAATATTTATACCTTCCATAGTATCACAAATGGAGAAACGCCTCCAAAATATTGCAGAATAAACGGATCTGATAAATTATTTTTACGGTGTAATTTTGAAAAAGTCAACTGTTTTAGCCAAAGCAGTATACAAGTTGGTTTTAGCTTTAAAACATGCAGTTGTAATAAATATCAACTCGTAATTTTAAATGTTTGAACAGAAAAATTCAGAAATTTCAAATTTTAAATAAATTTAATGATCAATTATTAAACAAATATCTTTTCCATCAATATATTGAATTCAATTCAATATATTGATGAAAAAGATATTTGTTTGGGTAAAAATATATTTAGATTTTCCGGTAGACAAACAAGTAAAAAACATTTGGCTGACGCTGTATAGAATAGCAAAAATGCACATTGCTTTGAATCTTGAAAAAAATGTTTAATTTTTTCATCGCCAAACTTTGACTCAAATTGAAAATTATTCCAGGAGAATTTCTTTTGTATTTCCGTTGCCATTTGGATGCTAAACTTCTTCTCGCAATACCTTGTTGCTGAAACCGATTAATTTTAAAATGAATTTGAATATATTCAGTGCGAAGAAAAATGTGAGGTATAATGCGATGTAAGAGGCGTAACCCATGACGAAATCTGAAAATAGATGTTTAACAATAAATAGAAATTATTGCAATTAATATTAGTTTTGGTAATTATCACAATTACAAATAATTACCGGATTTATCACTTATATATTAATAATAGTATACAAATTATTCGAATTTAAAATTTAGTAATGGTTGTCATTTCATACAATCAATGTCAGTACTGAAGGACAATCATTCTTGAGCATTCGGAATATGATGTTATTCTTCTTAAACTTGATCTTCTTATTTGATATTTCATCTAACTTTTTCCTATGTTGGCAGAAAGGTGTATAATGTCATGCTGTTGAAACAGTCATAATTCATATCATCATCATCATGATTTCTTTGTCTATGATAATCTAAGTTTCTTTCTAAATATATGGTAATTATATGCTGTATATTTACATATATATATTTGTAATTAATTTTTTTGTAATGTGTAATTTTTTTGTTTTTTTAACATTATGTTGAATTTATTTATGCATGTTAAGTTTTTAAGTTTAAATTATCTTGAATGTTTTTTATTCTAATGCTATTATACTGATGATGGACATACATCCAAAAATGCTTTATTGTATTTTATTTAATTATTAAATTTTAATAGAAATGGTTCTTTTAAGCAGTTTACCTCATCTATAACCCCAGGAATCTAGTCTTTTAAATATAAATAGTAAATCTATATTCAAAACTATTCCATCTCCCCGATTTTGGCAGATGATTTTATAAACTAAAACTAAAGGATTTACAGGGTGTATTTGAAATGCATACAAATAAGTGTATGGCATTCTATAGTTAAAAACAAACAAAATATTCTATATAAAAATATAATTTTAATCATTTCTTTATGAAAATATGATAAAGGATATAACAGTGAAAAACAAAAGACATCACTATACTTTTACAATTAATTCAAATGATATATAGTCAACAAATACATTTTACAGTAAAAAGTTTTGTGTTCAAAATAATTTTTATTACATTCAAGGCAATGCTGAATCTTCTTATTGCACCATAATTTCCTGAAAAATGCCAGGCATATTAGGAATATTTGTTCCAGTGACTGAAAGATATCACAATGGATAAGCTTGGTTACAACATAGATAGTAGGTTGAAAGATGGGATTTAAGGGACAGATTCTTATTTCTCTTAAAAACCTGAAAGTACAGTATTCAGAACTGAACCAATTGATTTACTGAGTGGATATCAAGTCAAGCCCTATCTCCATAACAAAGCAATTAAGACTGATTATTAGTGTAGAAAATTCTGCTTGTTAAATTATAAAATACCATATATTTATTTATTATATGCAATTCCATACAAAAAATAAAATTAATAATGTAGTTTGACATTTTCTTGTGTTTTTCCATTTTGGACTATAATGTTAATTTTGTTTTTTAAATTTATTTCATTAATTACACACACACATTTCCTTTATAATCTTTAACTTAAAAATGCATTACTATAAAATGTGCATATTTCTCTTAAATATGGCATTTTTGGGCCTATCCTTATAAAAACTTTTCATTAGTTTGATTTAAGAAATTCATGGTTGATTTTGTCCCACCTTTACAAGACACCTAAATATATCCAGTTACAATACTTATATACTATTATTAAAACATAAGAACAGAAAAATACTATATTATTAAAAAAAGTGTAGGATTAATAAAACAAAAAGATCCATTTTTTTATGAGAGCTTACAAAAATTTTAATAGTATTTCATAGATCTTAAATTGTAAAATTATACTTTTATATTTACTAGTAAACCTGTTGCAGTTATGCTAGCAATAAAAAAATATGTTAGTGATGGATGAATGTAGTCTATTAAATAATGAGCACAATTAGCAGTCTAAAACCAATCTTCAATTTTAATAAAAACGTTTTCAATATTTAAATTATACCATCCTCAGTTACAATACTGTTACATTATACCATCCTCAGTTACAAAATTATACCATGTTCAGTTACAAGGTATTGTAACTGAGGATGGTATAATTTACATACCGAAAACGTTTTTATTAATATTGAAGATTGGTTTTAGACTGCTAATTGTGCTCGTTATTTAATAGACTATATTTAATAGAAATACAAGCAGTTTCTGAAGAGTTTGTTTGGTTTGATGGATGAATGACTTTATAATTTAATGATTTCAAAAATTAATTTAATTATTAGATAAAATTTCTTTATTACTAACAAAGTTTGCCTTATTAATTAAGAAGATATTTATTTATAAAAATTATTTACGAAATTTTCGGGATAATTGGAAAGAACAAATTACAAATTATTTGAAGCACTCACTGTAATGTTGCAATATATAACTGATCATAAGAAAATACATTTTTCTAAATATACTCCAATTGAATTTAGAGATTCGTCTAAAATCTTAATTATTGTGATTCAGTGGAATAACAATAATTAAGATTCACTGCTGATTTCTTGCAAGATTCAATGCTGATTTCACTGGGAACTTCATTGCCATTTAAATGGAAAATCATGATCATTTGACTTAAGAGTCATTCTGGGAATTAAAGCATGCTAGCCAACTTGACACATATTGATTGGTCTCCTCCCAATTATTTTTGCAACAATTAATTTAGCACTGTTAGATAATCAATCTGTGGTTACCTTATTTCTTAGTAACATTACAATTATTCTGCATTTTATACCGAATTAATTAGAAGTAATTCCAGAAGTTTCTACTGAATTTGATTAAATACACCTCTGGGATTAAAGCCTTTTGCCAGGGGCATCAAGAGACATTGCTGAGTCCACGGGAAAAATTCATATGGGCACCAAATATCATCGTAATGTTATAAGGTTGGGGTAATTTTTACCCCACTTCGGACTTGAATTTTCAGCACTGCCCTTCTATGATTAATTAGTGCACAAAAAACAAATGATGGGATGATGTCCGGACCTCTGTGAATTCCAGACCAGGCGAATTTTATTCCCTCTCCCTCCTCTCTTCGGGCCTGCTTTTCTCTGCTTGTTTGAAAGTGTATCTGCTTTGAGGCACACTACAATGAATCCCACTTAATCTTTCTTGATGTCATTAGACATTCTATCCACTGGAAAATGATCATACAGTTTAGAAACAAAATTCAGTTGTTTTTCTTGCTGAAAAGTGCAATGTCAGTACATGGCAGTTCTAAAGCCATTCAGTTAAGCTAAAATGAAGGATTTTTATGAATTAATGTATAATTATCTTCCAAGAGATACTGTAGTGATGTTACAAATATGACTGAAAATATTTCTTTATTTTTACTTATTCTTTATGTACCTGAATCTCAGGTAATAAATATAATCTAATATTTTTGATAATGTATAAGTATCGAAAAATAACAGAAAGGCCTTTGAGATTATTTACAAATAAAAATATAATCTATCTGGGTTCAAAATCTTCTTGCATCTATCTTATTTTTGTATTTTTCACCTGTTCAACAAATCACATTGTCTCAAGAGGTGATGTCATTCTTTAGCTTCTCCAGCAAAAACTTCTTGGAGCATTTTCTGAACTGATCCCTACACATGCTCATTTGTTATTCAGAGAAATGATTGTTGACATATAGTGTCCATCATGAATGTTTTCACCAAAAGAGCTGCCTAATTTTGAAACGTGATTATAAACTGACAAACATCTTGACTAACAGAAAAATCATGTAGAAAAATGATATAAGGATGATTGTATTATGCTATTTCAATTATAGGCATGAACTATCAACTGAAGTGAATGGATAAGGAGATGTCTGTAATTGGATTGACTGATTATCAACTTCTCACTCCTCTCCCTAAAATCATTTGATAAACTATCCAGTGGTAAATGGCAGGTTAAAGAGGGAATATTCAGTTTTATTTTCAACTGCAAGAAACGGAGTGACATCACAAATATTGTGGATTAAAAAAAAAAAACACACAAATACATTAAAATGGAATATGTTTGTAAAATTTATTGATTTCTGTGTTATGTTAATTACTATATATCCTTCTTTAGTGTTAAATAATGCATAATTATCATCTGAGAAATAAAATCTAACTCAATCTAATCAGAAAACCATCTCAGGTGGACAATCGCACCATCTATGAAATAAGTTATAAAATTATCCCAATATTTGAATTTTTTAATATTTTTTAGAATGGATATTTAAAAAAATATTTAACAGACACAAACTCTAAATTCAACTCATACAGACTCAAATCAAAAAGATTTATAAAGTTTCATTGATTAGTCTTTGAGATATTGCAGTCTAAAGTTGCTCATTTGTTATTCAGAGAAATGGTTGTTGACGTATAGTGTCCATCATGAATGTTTTCACCAAAAGAGCTGCCTAATTTTGAAACGTGATTATAAACTGACAAACATCTTGACTAACAGAGAAATCATGTAGAAAAATGATATAAGGATGATTGTATTATGCTATTTCAATTATGGGCTCAACTTCAACAAAAAGTTACTAATGAACTTCAACAAAAAGGTTACAAAGGTCACTAATGAGGATAAATAAATTATTATATAGATTATAATGCAGAGCATATTTAGTGAAAGTTTCTCTTATGATATAGTATAACAAATAAATGTTCATTTATAAAGAATATGTTAAAATTATATACAGTTGAGTTTCTTCTATGGAAGTGTCTTCGTCATAGTATAACAAATAAATGTTCATTTATAAAGAATATGTTAAAATTATATACAGTTGAGTCTCTTCTATGGAAGTGTATGGAAGTGTCTTCGTTAGTCCGACACACTGTGATCCGTCATGCCGCCCATGTGAAATTTTCATGCCACAACTTGTTGATGTGCGAGAAAGAGAAACTGACATAAACAAATTATCAGTCGCTATATGTTCATTGTTCAGGCTTATAGTTGGACTAATTTTTAAGTTCAGTACACTGTTTACTGAATAGTGTTTTTACTGTATCAGTGTTTGTTATTTATCTTTACATAATGCCACAAATTGGAAAAACTGAAAAACAAAAACAGAAGGCATTAACTATGGTCAAAAAGGTGGAAATAATTGAGAAACGACTTGGGAGAAAAGTTTAGTGATTTGCTTTGTTTTATGGTATTGGACAAGCCACCATTTATAACATAAAAAAAATTGGGATAAAATTATTGAACAAGCCACCATTTATGACATTAAAAAAAAATTGGGATAAAATTGAGGGGTGAAAGATTTGAACAGCAAGAGCAGTGACAAGAAAGTCTTAATAAACTGTGTGTATTCATTTGTGTAATTCCATTTTTCATTGAACATCCAATAATCCAACAAATCTCTGAAATCCGACAAGCCCTGGAATCATGTGTGTTGGATTAAGGAGACTCTACTATATATATATTTTTTTTATATTTATATTTCAAATCATAAATTACAAACTTTTATGATTTGAAATGGAAAGCTTTTCAAATAATTTAATTAATGATTATCTAAAAATCTTTAAGAATTCTTAAATAATAATAAATAATTTTTAAATGATTCTTAAATTTTAACTAATGATATATGGTATATAAATAAATAATTCTTAAATTTTATTTAATGAAATATGGTATATAAATATCACCTTCTCTATAATTTTACGAAGTACAGTGTTATTACGAATCCACCATCCTATTCCAATTTCTTTTAATTCATTCCAACGTGGATTACCTCTCTGAACTGATGGTATTAGTTGTAGCAATTCCTCCTGTGTTTCAGAATGAAAAGCACATACAATACTGTGAGTACCTAAACCTTTTTGTTGAAGTTGAGCACGCTGAATAAGAGGTAGACATCTCATAAGATAAGTATGATGTCTAACTGCTAAAAGATATCTTAAACCACAATCATCAAGAGCATCTGAAATAATAATATAAATTATGAAATTTATCTTTGAAAATGAAATAATTTTAATTATTATTAAATAATAATAATTACAATATATAAGTGCTTTTAAAAATCGTAACAGCATACCAGCATTATATAAATATTTGAGACTATTTTTTATCATCAGTAATCATTATATTTATTAATAAAATATCAAGCTATTAAATACAGCCCCTCCCCAACTTACATGAGAGTTACATTTTTTTGGAAATTTATTCAAGTCAAATTTTACATAAATCAGAAAAACAGTTTTAACAAAAATTCTGGATTTAAAACTCCCAGGGTTATGTGATAACAATGATTAGATAAATACAACATTATGGCACTATACTGTTCCTTGACTGAAAGGAGACCATACCACATAGAATGATATTGTATCAGTATTATAATATTTAATATAAACAATATACAAAAACATAAATAAACCAAGTAATATGAAGTTTCAATAATATAAACTAACATGTTTGAACTTGTAATCTATAAATACAATAACTATTTATGCAAAGAGACAAATAAAGCACTATGCAGAAATAGATCTTTATTTCAGAAAGAAATGCTTTTGACTGTTCTCAATAGTCTTCGTCAGCTAATGTCATTGTAATGTACATTAGCTGAAGAAGACCTGTTGAGAAAGGTTGAAAGCGTTTCTTTCTGAAATAAAGATCTATTTCTGCATAGTGCTTAGTTTATCTCTTTGCTATTATTAGTTGCAAAATGTCTACAGTTTTAGTAACTATTTATGCTCTATATCTGAAAATATATATGTCAAATATTGCATAAGTTAGAGAAAGATTGTAGTTACACAACTTGTATCAATGATGAAATATTAGCTATGCCAAATACACTGGTTTTCATAAATTAAGGAACATAGAAAATGGAAAAAAAAAAGTTTTTTAAAAGTAGTTGGATATGCATGAAATTAATGTATATTATATACAGTACAATACTAAATACGAATAAAGTATGCAAATTATTTCTCTGGTCCTTGATATATGTAATCAGCTGCATCATAAAAATCATTGTGTAAAGGTTGTTTGCCAATTTGAGTTTGGGGCATGAAAGAGGAAAATCCAATGATACTAGAATTTTAAAATATGACTAGTAGATCCAAATAAATCTAACTACCCAAATTTCCCCTAGCGATATATTTTTGAAATAACTGCCAATTTAATAATTAATTAATTTATGCTACGGATGAAACTAAGATTCTAATGAGAATGTCATACTTCGTTAATTATAGTTCACAATAACTAAACAGCTAAAGACAGTATATACGACCACTTGCTTTTGCATATAAAGAACTGTATAAGCACTATTAGCAAGGTAATAAAACTTTTATTGGCACATAACGTTTTCGGACAATATTCAGTCCCTCATTAGTATGCCTCTCTTTTAGTGAAAATTACAAAATTATTGTAATCTTCTCGTGAAGATTACAATAATTTTGTAATTTTCACTAAAAGAGAGGCATACTAATGAGGGACTGAATATTGTCCGAAAACGTTATGTGCCAATAAAAGTTTTATTACCTTGCTAACAGTGCTTATACAGTTCTTCATAACTAAACAGCTTCCAAGTCAAAATAAATTTTCTCACTACAAAGTTGGTAATGATCATTTTAAAGAGAAAAAAATTCAAATTTTAAATCTGCCACCATCTATTGGATTAATAATTAATTATTTAAATATAGGCTAAGGTGGCGCCATCTGTTATTTAATAATTGAATTTTAATTTTTACTAATTTCCCAAAATTAAAAATTTGCTTTTGCCTGGAGTCAAATCAGGAACTTCGCTTGTTTTTGTTAATTCTTGTGCGCCTTCCTTGCAATAGACTCGCATCCCCTAGTGATGTGCACCCCACAGTTTGGAAAACATTGAGCAAAATAAAACAACATACCAAAACTGCATTTAAGACTTAAGCAATAACTCAGAATATATAGCACTAGATTGCAGTTCTATATTAAATATTCAACAAAACAACATTTTATTAACGTTTTTGACCTATTCGGCCATCATCAGATACAGAATAGAACATTTGAAAAAGAACATACTTTTAGAATAAAAAATTAGTTATTGGAAAACATTGAATTAGACTACTAAGTCATCAGCAGATTTCCAATTTCAGGATGCATATAATCTAAGTAATTTTATGAATTATCAGACTAGGCTGATAGCTTATTTTTTATTTTGTCATATTTTTTCATAATTCTTGAAATCTACTTTATTTGTCTATTGGTCTCAGCATTTTTTATCTATTTTTAAATATTAAATTAGTAAAGTCAGCTTATACACAAGTACTTATAGTTCTGTGCTATATAATTTAATTTATACCTGTAGTTATCTCAACTGCAACTGCATTATCTTTGTTTACTAATTGTTGGGGATATTCTGAAAATAAAACAATATTTTGAAATAAAATAAATATTCAAATTAATTTATTTAATGATATTTATTTATTAATATTTATATTCTAATATTATCTTACATTAATTTTTCAATTAGTTCATAAAATATTAACTAAAGTTTGAATTCAGTACTCAAATTTTAATGAGCTTTATTTTTGAACTACTGAAAATCAATCTTATATTTTACATTTCTTAACTGTTCCTTGATATTTTGCTAGCAGACATATAATAATGTTAAAAATGTCAGAACAACAATAACAATGAATGGAAAATATTAAAAGAAGATAATAAGTGCATGGAAATAACTTCTTAAATTTCCATTCAAATTTAGTTAATTTATAAAAATTATTAAAACTGGATTAACAATAACTAGAAATTACCCGCTCATATAAATGAGCGGAAATATACTGTTGTGATCTAATCTTATAATACTTTATACAGTATAACAGCATATTGTGTAATAATAGCTTATCTTGCAAATTTATTTACTATATATTTTATTAAGCATTAGTTCAA
>AYEL01081759.1:0-10375 GCA_000484575.1 Olivierus martensii | reverse complement strand
GTTATTACGTTACAGCGCCCTCTGCATAATTTGTCTTTTTTGAGGAACTATAATTTAAATTTAATTTTTATAAATTATTAATAACAACAAATAATATTGGCTGATACATACATCGGAAAATTAGACCTTTCTAACGATACCTTAGTTATAAAAATCGATACAGTGGTTCGTCCAAAAAAGGGACATCAGCCAACCACGTTTGACTAATAATATATATGATGATTCATTAGGATAGAATAAAAAAAAGTATTTTCTTTATACCACCAAGCATAATGATTAAAATTTACTATAAGCCAAGTGACTCCTATTTATGCATATAATGGATCTCTGATACGAGGGATTAATTAATTTGTTCCAGAAGAAATCTCATATTTTAAAAATTTTCACATTTTGAACTTAATAATACACAGGATTGGCCTAATTCTTTCCAAGACACCAAAATATCACCACTTATTCCCAAAAATTAATGCACGAATAATCAAAGTCAATACCAGGAATTAAAGTTTTTTATTATGTATAAATATTTTCAGCCTCATCCTTGGGCCATTATTAGTTACAAGAGTTCTATTTTAGAATGGATTGTGAATCACATATATGTTCTATCAAATTACATTTTCTGGACATTAACATTACTGTCAATAATAAGTGCTTCCATACCTCCGTTTACAGGAAACCCACATATACACCCGTGTTTATCCCGCGATGGTCTAACGATCCTTTTAAATATAAAGTGGCTGCCATCCGATCTCTGTTGCAGAGGATAAACACTTGTTTGGTGAAGATTGTTCGGACAATTTAAGTAAATTGGAGGAGTACAACACAATAGTCAAGCATGCCAATCTACACGGGTATGATAAATTATTTGTGCATAATATTAATAAGTCATTACTAAATACTATACGCAGTAATAATGATTCTTTGCACACAACACAACGAATGGATACTTCTTATCTAAACCCAGTACTGTACCATGCGGCAATGAGACCTATAAATAACATCTTAAAGAGGCACAATAAATCTTTACCATATACACGCCTAAACACAACTTTTCATACCCTGAAGAACATAAAGCCACCTTTACCATCCACGGAACGAGCAGGTGTATATATTATCCCAGTTTATAATAATGATGATTACAGGAATGAAGTATACATTGCAGTACAACAAGGACACTTGCAACTCGTTTGAATGAACACAAAAGGGACATAAGAAATGCCACTTTTTCTGCTGCCCTTGTAAAACATTTCTTTGCATATGTCATAAACATCCATTGGGATCAAGCCCCTTGTTAGGAAATATGATAAGGCAGAATATATAAAAACTGCAGAAGCTATAGTAATTGCAGCGTTTAAGAAGAGAACATATGTAATAAACGATAATCAACCAATAAATGTACCAGTGCAATGGTTTTTGTGAAATATAATAGGCCATGTTAACTGCGATTTCCTTTAATTATAATTATTCTTATTATATGTAGAGCATTTATATTATATTTATATGTATCATTTTAGTTTAATTTTATTTTGTAAACACATAATGCTGAATTTTAACGTAATATGTATGTATTCTTTATTAGACATTCAAATTATTGTATATAGTTCTTTTGTTCTAAAACGTTATATTATTCTTATTGAGCTGAAGATGGCTTAATAAAGCTGAAAGCGCTTCTCTCTTATGAATGTTTTTTCCACTGTGAATTTGTGCTGTATTAGATTTATAAGTTTAATACTTGTTTTGTTAAGAAAAGGATGTAGTGTCCATTATTCTCCAAATAACCTCCTTTCTATTTATAATGACTAATGTAAACTTCTTACTTTAGTTAATAAAAACACAACTCAAAAGCCAAATAGTAAGCCAAAGCCAATAAAACCGTTTTTGATTAAACGGTTTTTCTTACTATTTGGCTTTTGAGTTGTGTTTTTATTCCCTTCTATTTCCAGTTAAAAGAATATAAATTAAGAATTTACTATATATTTAGTCATAAGTACAGTGAGTGATTGGTTAATGAACTGTTTGGATAACGAACACTTTCGTGAAAGATTTTTATATTTGGATAACGAGCACTTCACAGAACAAACTGTGGGTCCTGCAGACTGATGGAATAACAGACCAGCCAGATGGTCGCATGGTAAAGTTGTGGCTTACTATCCTGAAGGATTCAGGTCCCACTCCTCCAACTTTTTGAGAAGGGGTCTGGGCCCAGCCGGATAACGAGCACTTCACAGAACAAACTGTGGGTCCTGCAGACTGATGGAATAACAGACCGGCCAGATGGTCGCATGGTAAAGTTGTGGCTTACTATCCTGAAGGATTCGGGTCCCACTCCTCCAACTTTTTGAGAAGGGGTCTGGGCCCAGCCCGATTGAACTCCATCTTCAACCATCCGGTTGACCCCATTACGGGTGTTGGCCAGCCTGTGATTTCAACCATCCGGTTGACCCCATCATGGGTGCTGGCCAGCCTGTGATGGGCACCATCCGGTTGACCCCATCATGGGTGTTGGTCAGCCTGTGATGGGTTCTATCATCTGGTTGACCCCATCATGGGTGTTGGCCAGCCTGTGATGAGCTCTCTATAAGTAACCGCCGCCAGATAAAAATATCTCACGAGAATATTGCAGCTTAACTAACCTAACAGAATGACAGGCTTAGGCCTTGCGTGTTCATGGACATGGGTAAGGATGGGAGAACAATAGTTTTTTCTGATTAAAATGAACTCGGAGACAGGGATGAGAGAACAGTAGTTTTTCCCGATTAAAATGAACTTGGAGACAACTTAAACAAATCAAAGATTTATTAAAGAAGATAAGAGAGAGATTTTACAATATTTTGGTCTTAGATGCACCCATACCAGGATGAGGTCAATAGGTTTGAGATCTCTACAACGATAATACAATTAATGACTTCTGAAAAATCTTGAAGAGAGAAAAGCATTCGAGATTGGACATATTCTTTAACGGAAAAAAGCATAATAGATTAAAATGCAAGACTATGTATGTATATATTATGGTTATTACAAATAAATAAACATAGTAAGAAATTATATAACTTGTTATTTATTTTTTTTTTGGGTCTCCAGAATGAATTAATCAAATTCCCATAAAAACCTACAGTAAATCGATGATCAGTTAACAAACAATTCAGATAACGAACATCGTCTTTGAATGGATTATGTTCGTTAACTGATCACCCACTGTATATTGTATCATAAAAAAATAAGGTGCCATTAACTATATTTTACATTATGAGTAAGTTAACTAGCAAATAAATGATGACTATAAGAAAAGGGTGTAGTGTCTGTTATTCTCCAAATAATCTCCCTCTATTCTGGACCTCAGGCCACCAGATCTGTGCGTCTTCTCATTTAAAGCGCTGGAGCATCACACAAAAACTGCTCCTAATGTCAAAAACTGACATGAGAATCCCAGGTAGTTCGAGACCTCACACTTGACTTATAACTGCATAAGTCAGAAATGCCTAAAATTTATGGATTAACATTCAATATGGCACTATCAATATTTATTATTACACTCCAATTGTAGTAAACTTAACAAACACAAAAATACAAGGATCAGAAAGAAAAAGAATGCATTTTATATATCTGACTATTGGTCAAAGATTCAAACTGTTTTTTGCATTGATCAATCACAGAATTATCTGATGACATCATCATAAATACAAGTGGTTGTAAGTTGAGGCATCATACGCCAAAAACTAACTGTAACAATCATAAAATATTTAAACTAAATTTAAAAACAAAAAAAATTTATAAATGACTATAAAAAATAGCATATTATTTAATATTTCTAAATATAGTTTTAATTCTCATATAAAAATATATTATTATTAAACTATATTTTTACCTGTTTCAGTATCAAAATGATCAGAAAAAGCAACATTAAATGATGATACTGTATCTGCAAGAGCTAACAGATGCATCTGATCTAAACTAGATAAACCAGGAAGATGAGAATGTGTTAACAATCTGGTCAACAGATGAGCCTAAAATTATAGATATTAGTATGAATTAGTAAAAATTAAAGTTTAGCTTTATTAAATGAAAGATGGCACCACCTTAGCCTAAATTTAAATAAATAATTATTAATCCAACAGAAGGTGGCAATGTAGCAGAAATTAAAAATAATTATTAATTTGGAAATTATTTCAAAAATAAACTGCTAGGGGAAGTTTGGCTGAATAAGATCATTATTATATATATTATTTTATATCATCATCAAATAGCAAACAAAATATTTAATATCCTATTAAAAAATATAAATTAAGAATTTACTATGTATTTAGTCAATATTTATAAGGAACCACTTGCTTTAACTCAATAATAAAGTTCACACAGCTCTCTTAGCAAGGATTAAACAAAATTTATTCTTGTATATATATCTTTATAAGACTAAATTTTGTTTAATCCTTGCTAAGAGAGCTGTGTGAACTTAATTATTTAGTCATAATATATTGTATCATAAAAAATAAGGTACCATTTACTATATTTTACATTGTGAAAAGTTAACTAGCAAATAAATGATGATTATAAGTGTCACTATAGTATGATTTAAACATGATCTTTTTCATTTTTTCAAAACATGCTCTTTCTATTGTTCAACATTTACTTGAGAGAGAAAGTTAAAATTTTGAATAGTTAATGATAAGGAAAAATCAAATTATTAGCATTAAAAGTCATTAGCCTACTATAATAATCTCTCTTGAGTAATTCACTGTATTTATTTAACTGAATTATTAGAAAAAAAGGAAATTAGTTCCTTCAAGAACATATTGTTAAATTATTTAACTATAGTTATGTGATTCAACATTTTTATCAATCCTGAACTTTCTGTAGGTCATTTGACTCCTTTTTTTGATTACTTATGAATCACTTGAAACAGGAAAACAAAAACAGTCTTTAAAATATGGTGAACTGTCAGCAGATTTTGAGAGAGATGTGTAAAGAAAAATTTGTTAAAAATAAAAGATATGAGTGATTGTTATGACAAACCTGCAAATTTCATCTAAAAATATATAAATTTTAGTGACTAGATTCCACATGGCATAGCAAACATGTAACATGCTGCAAGTTCTATGTTGGTAAGTGTGGAACACCACACTACAATTTGAATTTAGATCTTAGTGATTTTCAACTATTTCTAATCTTGAATTTTTCAGGATATCATTTCCAGTTTGATGAAGATGTCAGCATAGTTGCTTCAAGAAAGCTTTAGAGTCTTGCTTTTATGGGTCTGGAATGCACAAGTTCATTACATGTGATGTCTCAATTATCAAGATAATTATGTTGAAAAGTAGAGTATCTATAATACTTTCATAGCCCATTGAAAATTCCAGAAATAAAAATTTCTTTTCAAATAAAATTTAGTGTAACTTTTTTGATTGATCCTCATATAAAAATATGAATGAATATTCAAGCTGACAATTTCAAGATAATTTTATCATATCAAATTCATCAATCCATCCATAATAAAATTGATAAATTAAAAGTATTACTTTCATTTGGCTATCATGCTGATATATATATATACTGGATGGCCATAAAATAACATGAGGTGTTCAGAACTCTCTAGCACGTCATGTATTGGACGAAATTTATCAAAATTTGGTGGTCGTACACAATGAAACATGCAGTTTGATGTCAAAAGAAAACAAATTTAGTACCAAAAGTCGCTAACAAGAGGATTGTGATGCTGCAGAAGTGTAGAATATGTGATTAAGGAACGTGTAATCACCAAATGAGACAGTGCATATCAAGTTTCCAAACAATACTTGCCAATATTTATTGTTAATTACACACAAGGTTCAATATGACCACCATTTAGATGTTCCAAGAACTGCATGTGGCGCACATCATCTTCCATGCCGAAATGTTGCGTGCCACTATGGAAGATGATGTGTGCCACATGCAGTTCTTGGAACATCTAAATGGTGATCATACTGAACCTGATGTGTAATTAACAATAAATATTAGCAAATATTGTTTGAAAACTTGATATGCACTGTCTCATTTGGCAATTACACATTCCTTAATCACACATTCTACACTTCTGCAGCACCACAATCCTCTTGTTGGCGACTTTTGGTACTAAATTTGTTTTCTTTTGACATCGAAACCGCATATTTCATTGTGTATTATCCACCAAATTTTGTTAAATTTTGTCCAATACATGATGTGCTAGAGAGCTCTGAAACACCTCATGTTATTTTATGACCACCCAGTGTATATATATATATTTTTTCTAATCTGAAACCTAGAGTTATAATATCTGATTCACAAAAATGATGTGGTGAATACTTTTTGAGTATCTTGTTTTCAATGCAATTAGAGATCAAACAAAAGACACCGGAACAGCAATTGCATTTAAGCAACATTATTTATCATCATCATCCTACTTTATTTGAAAAAATTCTGTAATAGTAGTAAAATTTTGTTTATACAATAATTATTGTTGATCTTCACATCTATCTCACTTAGCTTAGAAAATTTTGAAAAAATTTGAAATGTTGAATGAGTTATAAATAACTAATCCAATTTAAATATTTTAATTTGTTCTGTGAGTGAAAACACAATATATAAGTCATGTGATCATTAAAAATTAATTATTAAAAAATAATTGGACTTTTATGGAAGAAAACAATTTTATCTTTCAATGGACAATTGATTTTATGCAATTAAAACCTGGTTTACCTGCCCTATACCTGGTTTTGGGACAATAACTATTTGTTTTTATGACAAATTGTTTGTTTATTTAATTTTCAATATAAACAAAATATCCTAGTTACTCAATTTATATTATTTTTAATTTTTTTTCTGAATATTTTAACTTTCTCAATTTTTTATGTTGTTAGCTGGCTCCAATTTTTATTTACCTTGTCAAATATGTGTGGGTCTGCAGGAGTCAAAAAACTCTGTATGCAGTTGTCTGAAATTGTAATGTCAGGTGTGATATCAAGAGCAGTTTAGATTATGTTGGTCTAACACAGAAAACTATATTTAGATGAGCATATGTGAGGATTTTGACTGAAAAACTAGAAATAACATGGATAAGCAGCATATCAGAGTTCCAAAAAGTGAAATGAGAAGAGTTAAAATAAGCAACATCTAAACTATATATATAATTAAATAATATATATTGATATATAATAATAAAATACAAATAAGATTAAGATATAAACAACTCCCTCGATGGCGTCTCCACCTTGTCGTGGTGAGGGAGCTTGCGTGTTCCAATGATCCTGAGAGCTATGCCGGCGGTAGCTTTGCTACTGGTAGGGTCTCCCATGCCGGACAGGTTGAAGGTAAGAAGCCAGACTAAGAGAGCGCTCTACCCAAACTAAAGTGTATGGTATCGTGCTGAGAGTTGAGTGGCACTGGGGTAGTAAAAAATGTAGTGTCGTTAACGATCCCTTCAGGGCACCAGGCGAAACCCTGTTGTAGTTAGCCTTACGCTCGTATTGGGGGATAACCGGGCGGTGACTTTTCGCGTCTCCCCCAGTATTTCTTTTTGGCATGGACGGTCAAAATTCTAATTCTTTTTCTGGGGAATCTGCTTCTTCGTCTCATCGCGGGGGTGGTGGCACTGGTACCTCATCTGGGGGTGCCGGGGTCACTGTTGTGCCTCTGGTTGTGGGGCGACGGTGCAGGATCTTGGCGTTTTATCCTGATGGTTGATCTTGCTTCGGCAAAGGCCATCAAGGCAGCCAACTTTAAGGCTTTCTCTGGGGTCAATCAGGGTACCTTTAAGGTACTTTCGGATCCTAATTCTGGGTCTGGGAGACTGATAGCTTCGGTGATTGCTCCTAAAAAAGGATATGAACTGGTCGGGCTCTCTGATAGGGATCGGGCTTCCGGGAGTACCAATGGTCCTTCCAACACCCAGTCAACGGAGGGCATGGAACTTGCCCACCCTAGATACCTGTAATGACATGGGCCTGAGGTTGATTCAAATCTTCAAATCAACCTCCAGCACTCCCGAGCTGCCTCCGCCCTTTTGGATCAAACCTCCAGCACTCTCGAGCTGCCTCCGCCCTTCCGGGTTAGCTGCTCATGGTATGACCTTGCTCTTATACAAGAGCCATGGCACTATAAGGGCCGTATACGGGGCTTCACTGTAAAGAAGGTAAGTTGTTTTTTTTACTTCTTAGAAGTCCCCAGACCTGTGCATTTGTTAAAAATAACACATGTTTCACCTGTTTGGGACTTTTGTTCTAGGGACCTTACAGCTGTTTGGGTGAAGATTAATGAAGAGGATACTGGTAAGGAATTTATTATTTCTTCTGCTTATTTCCCTTATGATAGAGATGAACTTCTGCCAATGCCTGAATTTGGGTCTTTGGTGGAATTTTGTCATAAGAATCATTTTGATTTATTGGTTGGTGTCGATGCTAACTCTCATCATGTGGTTTGGGGTAGCAAAGACATCAACCGAAGGGGGGAGCACCTATTGGAGTTTCTGATGGGTACTAACCTGTTTATTTTAAATAGAGGTAATGAACCGACCTTTGCTGTTGTTAACAGGAGGGAGGTCATTGACCTTACATTAGGGACTCAGTATTTTTCTGACCTAATTGAGAACTGGCATGTATCTGATGAGCCTTCTTCTTCGGATCACAGATATATTTGCTTTAATTTACAAGGTATGGCACCTAGTCAGGTTACATATAGAGACGCTCGCAGGACTAATTGGGCTTCCTTTAGAGAAGACCTTAAATTTAACCTGGGAGGTGTTCAGAGCAGATTTTGCTCGGTGGTGGATTTAGAGATGACTGTTGACCAGATTCAACAGGCAATCCTCTTATCCTACCATCAAAACTGTCCTGTCAGGACTGCTCGCTCATCAAGGCGAGTTCCTTGGTGGAATGAACGGCTGGGCGGTCTTAGACGTAATGTTAGGCGGCTTTTTAATAAAGCTAAGAGGACTGGTGATTGGGACGCATATAGGAGTGCTCTCACCAGTTATAATAAGGCCATTAGAAAGGCTAAAAGGTCTTCCTGGAAACGATACTGTCAGGGAATTGAGGATATACCTGAGGTATCCAGACTTGTGAAGATAATGTCTAATGGGGATTACTGCAGGGTTGGGGCTCTTAGGCTGCCTAACGGCAGTTTGACCAATACTTGCAGGGACTCGATAAAGGAACTCTTTCGGGTACACTTTCCTGGGTCTACCTTGGTTGAGGACTCATCCTCCTTGCGGATCCAGTCTGACCTTGATGGGCGTGACTATCATGCCTCGAGGAAGGATTGGGATCTTGTGAGGGGGATGATTAATCAATCTAACATTAGATGGGCTATTAGTGCTTTTAAGCCTTTTAAGTCGGCGGGACCAGATGGCATTTTGCCGGTGTTTTTACAACAGGGCATTGATGTCCTGGTTTCCCCTCTTTGCCGTGTCTTTCGGGCATGTGTGGCTTTTGGCTACATTCCATGGTCCTGGAGACAGGTGAGGGTATCTTTTATACCTAAACCCGGGCGTAATTCTTACACCGAGGCTAAGTCCTATCGCCCAATCAGTCTGATGTCTTTTCTTTTGAAGACATTAGAGAGGTTGGTGGATAGGTTTATTAGGGATGGGACCTTGGTTAGGATCCCCCCTTGTCGCAGCCAATTTGCCTATCAATCTGGCAAATCGACTGAGCATGCTCTTCATGAGGTCGCTTCGCTCATTGAGAGGGCTATTGGATACAAGGAAATTGCCCTTGGCGCTTTCCTTGATATTCAAGGGGCTTTTCTCCATGTCTGGTAGCAGCAAATTAGCCTTGCTGCTATTAGACATGGAGTCAGTTCAACGATTATTCGTTGGATTGGCTCCATGCTGAGGCATAGAGTTGTTTATAGCAGACTCTATGAAGAGGAAGTCACGATTCTCACTGACGGGCTGTCCAAGGGGATGTTGTCTCCCCTTCTTTGGAGCCTTGTGGTGGATGAGCTATTGACTTTGCTTAATGGGAGGGTTTCTTCACTGTTGGATATGCTGATGACATATCCATTGTTGTGGAGGGGAAGTTTCCTAGGACTGTTTCTAAAGTTTTTCAGACAGCTCTTAATACAGTTTCACACTGGTGTCATAGAGTTGGATTGTCTATAAATCCGGCCAAGACTGTTATTTACCTTTTACTCGAAGAAGACAGTTGGTAGGGTTAACCGAGCTGACCTTCTTCGGTAAAAGGTTGCAGTTTTCTACCCAGGTCAAATACCTTGGCATTTTGCTTGACAAGGGTCTGACTTGGAAGCCACACATTGAGTTTGTTGTAGGGAAAGCCTGTAGGGCTCTTTGGGCTTGCAGGGGTATTTTGGGTAAGACTTGGGGTCTTAGGCCAGGGCTGTTGTTTTGGATTTATACCATGGTTGTGAGACC
>AYEL01081757.1:0-101944 GCA_000484575.1 Olivierus martensii | reverse complement strand
CGTGGAAGTAAGTTAACTTTTAAACTAAAATATAATACGTTAGCATATAGGAAAATAACGATAAATAAATAATAGAGTGCATAATAAAATAAAAATAGGACAGGTCCAAGTTAACTTCCTCACAGTGGGAGAGATGGAGTAATGCATAATCATGTGTCTCTTTCAACCTGGTTCACACCTAGGTTGTAGAAAATTTAAGACTATAAGAACCAGATTATTTCCATCGTTTATTGCATACCAAGCAAATAAGGATAACGTACAGTAAGCTGTGTACACAGTGTTTTAGAGATAACTCAAAGTAGAGGATCAGAACAGTAGATGGACATGTTTTTTATATAGCACTGTTAGTGTTTCCGGACGAGAATTCTTTCCCGCCCATTCCTGGGAATTTTTTTCGTTTTCCCATTCCCGAATCCTGACAAACTTTTCTCGGGAAATCAGAAAAATCGGCTCCCCGAACCCAGTAATCTCTACAATGGGAAATAAAAGTACTACTCACAATGTATCTTTTAGAAATTTTTTTTATTTATGTGGAGACACGGAGCTAGGCCACCCCAATTTAACCGGGAATACATTTTAAAGAATAGACCACTGTCAGTTGTTTATCCCGCAGCTGGCCCGAGGTATTCGGTCCTCCACAGCTGAGAAAAAGGGAGAATAGAGAACTCTAAGATTAAAAAGGACAGTCAAGCATTGACCGATCCTCACTATTTTTGCGCGAAACTTCATCCCTAGGATCGTAAATCTCGAAAACAAAACAGTTTACATATCATGGGTGAAGGATCGTGCCTGTGCAGGTGTCCCGTGGACTATCACAGTAGACCCCACATGCAAGTGAAATAATAAACAATAATCAGGAATGCATCGGGGCCCGGGAGATGTGACGTTTGTCCCGGACTCGGAGATGATTTAAAAAGGGGATTGGCTGCCCGCATCGGGGTTGTTGGTTGTTGTGGAAAAAGGGAAAGAATGAGGAGGACAACAAGTCAGTCCCTAAAAACCGAGAAGAGATCTACCTATCCACTCCAACTAAAATGCAGTTGCATACAACGATACTTTGACCTCAAGGACTTACTCAGTAGACGCCGTTTTATATTCACTGTTCACAAGTCAAGGACTGTCATCGCCCGCACTGCAGAAAAGACGAAGATCCACATCAATCAGAAGGAGAGACTCCCAACAACCGAACTAAAGGCAGAAGAAGTGAAAACCGCCCACTCAAGGTATTTGTCCTCCAATAATAATTGTCGGGTTTTGATAATGTAAAAATCTTTCTCTCCAATAAAGGAAATTGTTTATTGTTACAAACGTAGTCTCTGTGTCCGTCGTTGTCTCAGTCTCATTACCTGTCCTTACTCACACCACATACCGCAGGTAGGCCATAAGCCTGTTCTATATCATCCAGAGACCTCACATTTATCGTTATTTAAAGTTACATTGTGTTATAATATAATATTACATGTCACTAGAAATACACGCGCGACACCAGAATCAAATATCACATAACTAGCTAATTTTAGCTCTTGTAAATCAAGCATATTTGATCAAGGAGAGCAGAAAACACTTTGTGTTTACACAAAAAAATATTTATTTTCACAACAAAGCAAACAAGCTTTGATTACAAAGTCATCTTCAGGTGAACTAATTAATGAAATCTAAGGTAGCTTTCCTTAATGACATTGTAATCAAATCCTGGACTGTGAAAATAAACATTTCTCTACATAAACACAAACTATTTCTGTTTTCCATGATAAATAGTTTCCATAAAGTAACTGCCGATACTATCAATCACATTTGATCAATTTGTTTGCAGCTGACGATTGTGATGTATGTTAATACATTGTATGATATAGGTAAAATCTCACTGTATATTATAAGTTTGGTTAAATAAAGTTTGCATTAATTACATTGTATATATTTGAGAAAACGTTAAATGTAACAGAAATCTACTCAAAATAATACCATAGTGATCTTGTTTAGTTTAGTTCTCAGGGCAAGATATGCACTAGTCATGAAATTCCGATCTATCTCCATTTAGGAAATTTTATTTACTCATTTTTTGCATCAACCTTTTATATATAGGATTGTCTCAAAACCTGTGAAAGATTGTGAACCTCGTTTGCCCCCACCTTCTCTATGGCTTTTATTAATATTTATTGTTATAGTCATTATTACAGATGATCAACGAAAATTAAATAAAGATTATTTCGGGAATTCTTGTGAATTCTTGGGAAATGCGATTTCCCGTTCTCAATTCCTGAAAGTTTCAAAATGTCGGGAATTTGGAAACACTAAGCACTGTACATATATGGTATGTATACTATACTGTAAAGTATAGTTTTTCAGAAATGTTAAGCTTGATGCTAAATCTAATGTACTATATTTTATTGAATTTAATAAATTCAGAGTACATTTGCATTTCTATATTACATGTTTTCGATAAACTGCCAAAATTGTCCCGAAACGGATGGTTGCATCTTATCGAGGTTTGACTGTAATATATAAATTTTTAAGGACACCAAGAATGATTATCAAAAATTTGAACTATAGGAAAAATTAATATGAAATATAATAATAAATAAAAATAAAATTTAGAACTTACTAACCTGTCTTGGTCCAAATTGTGTAAGAGTTGACTTTTTTTGATGTACAGAATGACGAATTTCACGCCTAACACTCAACTGATGTTTATCACCAAGAATATCATCAAGAGTTTCTTCTACTTGAGGTACATTAATATCAAAAAGTCCATTATAATCCTAGTGAAAAAATTTATTCTTATACATTTATCATAGATTATTTAATGCAGAATATTTAATAGTTAAGCTGGAAACAGATCCAGCTTAACTATTAAGCTGGTGGGATATAAATTCTGCTGTTAGTCATATTTCTAGATTAGAAATATTCTATTATTTTAGATATCACAATTTATTCCAAGTACAAATAAATTATTTTTTTAACATTTTCTTTAATATTTTTCATTATATTTTGTTGATTTTAAATAAAAATTGAATAGTTAATACATATATTATCTATTCAATTTTAATATCTATCTTAAATCATTTATTCATATTTAAAGCTTATGGCAATTAATAAGAATATGGAGTAGAACAAAATTTAATTCTAAAAATATTTTCACTTTATCTTAAATCATCATTAGTTGTATAAAACAGAAGCATGCTTTTTTTAATAATATCTTTTAAATATTTAAATATTAAAGATACACAATATGAAATAGAAAAAATATTAAATGCATCATAACTAACTATTAGATTATTATAAATAATTATGAAATATTAAAATGATTCTAAACTAACCAAACTTCCCCCAGCGGTTTATTTTCGAATTAACTGTGCCAAATTAATAATTATTTTTAAATTTACGCTACGGTGCCACCATCTGTTGGATTAATAATTATTAATGTAAATTTAGGCTAAGGTGGCGCCATCTATTATTTAATAATTGAATTTTAATTTTTACTAATTTCCCGAAATTAAAAATTTGGAATCGAACCAGGGACTTCGGGTTACCATCCCGATGCCTTACCAGCTAGACTATAGATGGCGCCACCTTAGCCTAAATTTACATCAATAATTATTAATCTGACAGTTGGTGGCACTGTAGCATAAATTTAAAAATAATTATTAATTTGGCAGTTAATTTGAAAATAAATCGCTGGGGGAAGTTTGGCTAGTTTAGAATCATTTGAATTGTATAAATCCCCTAGTACAATGAAGATTATGATATGAAATATTAAATCAACAAACAATTAGAATGATTAAATGGCACATAGTAAAATCATCTAATACAAATTTACAGCTAACATTCACAATTTTCATATCTGTACAACAACACTAAAAATAATGTCTAATAAATATCTATATAATGTCTAATAAATATCTATAAAATTATTAAATTAGCAGTTATTTGAATTTATAACTAATCATATCCAAACAGATCATACATTTATTGGATCAGTTTTATTAATAGTTGATTAAATAAATTATATTTTTACATTTACAGTGCTTGAAGAATATCTTCTTTGGTTTTGCTACTATCTTAATTAAAGAGAAATTTTCCAAATAAACAAAGCTATTATATTCTAAATAATGCACAATTAGAATTGTTCTAGAATCTTCAATTTGTAAACTACAGTAAGTGTTTTTGTAATCTGGTGCAAAATATTTGCAAGCACTGGTCAGTAAAACTATGTATTAGTGAAAATCTCAATTGTGGACTGGGATCAGCACACTGATCAGTGTGGTGGTCCCAGTCCACAATGGATTTTCACTAATCCACAAAGAAATGAGAGAAAAGTTAATGTAATGAAATTTTCTTAAAGCTAATTTTATTCAATTTTTACATTGTTATATATTATTCTTGTTATAATCCATTTCATTTGCATTATTTTATAAAATACAATAAAACTCAGGTATAATTCCATTCTGAAAACAGTATGATATTTATAACATGAATATTGTTTTAATTATGAATGATTTAATCAAAACCAGTTGATTTTTTTATGATTACTTTTAAATGAAAAATGAGTGAAAATACATTTTTATTTTTTGCATTTTTTTTAATTATAATTTCCAAAATTTAAAAAAAAAATAATTTATATTGACTTATTATAGTGGTTCTTAACTGATGTTCTGTGAACTTGAACTTGAAAACTCAGGTACATTGCAAAACTAGGAAATTATGCATATTTCTTAGTTAATTTTAACAATCTATTGTTTTAACTTTATTTAATGATTACCCCATTTGGCACCATAAAATTTCTGATTAAAAAAATATAGAAACTATTGATATAGTCTGTCTGTATCTATAAAAATCATTTAAAAAGTTAAATTTATATACAATAAATGCTTATTATTATTAATAAAAACTTTCATATCTAAAAATATAACTTTATTTTTGTGAGATAGAAAAAGCTTTATTCCCAAAGATATGTTAACAAATGTATCTACAAGCTCTTTTATTAGCAACAGATTTTCCTAAATTATGAATAGATCATCTATATATTTTAACAGCAGCATTGTTATTAACTAATCTGCTCATTATACCAGTTACATTGGTCATCACTGAATTCCCAACAGAAACATTCAATATTTATTGATAATATTTATTTTTAAATAAATAAAATTATTCTTGATAAATACTGTTGTACACAATGTAAATCTGTAGAGATTAAGCACTTATTAGTAGTCAAGAATAACTTTATTTCTTAAATAACAAACATTTCTGGCTGTTCACCTTCTTCAGTTTACAAAATTGGAACTTTATCTTTACATAGTTAAACTAAGTCGAAGCAGTTATCATTTCGATATGCTACTGTTGTACATTTCTCTTATAAAGAGTCAGGCTACTTAGTCAAGGAATAACTCCCATACATCCTAAACATTGCAATAGGAATGCATACAGAAATATTACTATCACTTCTATCTTTGCATTAAGAAAATTAGTAATTGTTGTTTTTTTAATTCTAGAGATCATTTTATTTCTGAGATTTTCTATTTTAATAATATCAGTTTGGTCTAATTTTCATTGATCTAACTCTTTAGAATTTTGCACCTTTAGCAAAATAATTTGTTCCATATCACAGAAGTGGAACAGAAAAAACAATAAAAAAGGTATTAAAAAAATACAGTCCTGATTTAATTAGTGCAGCTATTGCAGATCAGTTTTTTTTTTACAGTTACCGGCTGAAAATATCTCTCTCTGATGATAGGTCCTAAATTTTTTGATTGCTGAAATTTTTTTAAATTGCATTTTTATAATAGATAATTTGAATGGATTCTCTATTAGTAGAACTTGGTTTATTTTTTATTCAGTCTTATCAATTCTGCATTCAATTCTATATTATATTAATCTTTTTCTGGTTTTTAGATGAGAATTTTATTTTTTAAATTTTAGTAAAAATGAAATTTTCACATTATGAGCTTTAAAATTCATTAAACTGAAAAAAATATTGTTGATAATACAAAAATATTGGTCATTTCTGTTAAAATGAATAATATTGCTTCTTATTTATTTATTTATTGCTTTATTTTTATTGATAATTAAGTAAAATATAAGAAAATCCAAATGTAAACACCATCAGGCTATTTAAAGAGAGGACTTTTGTTTTATGGCAGAAAGTTGTTTCCCAGGAAATTGTAGCCAAAGCTACTTTATTGTGCTGCATGTGATATTGGGTGTAGTGTGTCAACAAACATCTGCAGGCCAATTAGAGCAAATTAAAGAATATTATATCTATTTGTGTATGAGTGGCTATGGTTTTCATGTATGTTAGGTTTTTTTATATATAAATTCAAAAATTTCTAAAAAATTAAAATAAAAATGACAGTATTTCAACAAATTTATATTACTTCTCAACGAAATTTATGACATGACATAATCAATGAAAATTTGCATATTAATTACTTCATTTTTTAATGATAAATTTTTAAAATATGATCTGATTTCCTTTATTCATAGCTTCTTTATTCAGAAGGCTTGCTGCTATCCAATAATACTAAATATTTCGTTGGCTGGCTAAGATTTCATACAAAAAATTGTTTTTATTTGATTTCATATAATTAACAAAAAGTTGTGAAAGAAATATTAAAAAAATGTTCACATCAACAGAATGAAAAATGAAAAATGTAATAAAACTGTAAAACTGTAGTAAAACTGTAGTAAAATTGTAATACTGATTTCATATAATTAACAAAAAGTTGTGAAAGAAATATTAAAAAAATGTTCACATCAATAGAATGAAAAATGTAATAAACTGTAAAAAATTTCAAAAAATTTCAACGAAAATTAAGTGAGATTTCACAATATGAAATTTTTGCATATTAATTAGGTTAAATTTGAAATATATTGCAGACATCATTGGGTTAAAGATCTCTGCAAGTATCTACGTTACTCTTTTTCAGCCTTCAATCTGTTATAAATCTGTTGAAAATACAAAAATAAATATCAGTCAACTGTGAATCCATATGGTAATATAAATGTAACTATCTCAATTAAATATGATCCTGCATTAAATAAAACTATGAAAATAGTAAGTTGGAGCTTAAACAAATAAGTGCCCTATAAATGTAAATAAACCCTATAACCAAGCATTAAAAAAAGAAAGTGATAATATGTCTCACAAAATGCAATCTGGCATTTATGCAATATACCGGGTGTTTTTCTTGAAACCGAACACTTTGATTTTTGGCATGGAGCCAATTCTGATGCATTTATCACGTCAGGAATAGCTCACTACGAAAATTTATTTTATATTTTTAATTCTAACGGCCATGCGTTTGAACGTACTGGCCGTTTTCAACGGATTCAAATCGGTGAAGGTTTTCAGCGGTAAATATTATTTATTATATATATGTATTATTGATTTTATTATGTGTTGTAAAGAAACATAATCTGTTATATAATACTGAATGATGATACTTTAATCAAAAAGTAATTTTAGCATTATTCATCAAATTATATAAGCAGGATATATGTTGTTAATATTATCAAAAGAATGGAAACAGTATTTTACAGAATAATGATGAACATTAATATACCAAAAAAAAAAAATGTTTTTGTATTATGATCAATAGTCTCTTATACAAATCAGTAATATTTGATTCAAATCTTCCAACCTAATTAATTTAATAAATATATTTAAAAAGTTACTTTTAATATTTGTCTTATAATTGGCTGTTAAACTGTTTCATCAGATATATATTCTTTTTGGTTTGATTAAATATTTTTGCATCACAAAAGCAAATCAATTATAATTGTTTTAAACACAAAATTAAAATCTGTGAGGGTCACGTGATTCGATGAAAGACGAAAACATCGTAATTAATATCACTTATGAATGTTACTAGTGAAAAACATCACGTATGAAAGACAATAATTAAGAACAAGAATAATCATAGTTATCATAAAATACGAAGATAAGGGGACTGTACCAGAAACCACATTGAAAATAATCTTTATTTGGGTGGCGATTACGAACTTATGACCCAGGTTATCAGGACTAGATAAGGTCCGAGAGAGAAACCCGAGCTAAGAATGGTCGCCTTGAAGCCCAGACTGCCTGCCTTTGGACCGATGGAGGAAGGAGACGGTCAACGATATAAGGACCCACTGAACAAAGGGTCAGAGTCTTTCCCTGTTCTTCTTTCTAGTTATCCACGATCGTCGTCTACGTCTTCCTGTTTGTCCTGTCCGACGATGCCATTTTCCGAGTTCTTCTGTCCTTCACTGACGAGTTTGTCCACCTGTATCATTGCGGGTTTTCATTAAAATCTTTTACAATCTTTGGAAGCTTCAACATTGACATTATTTTTCATCGTAGACAAACACATCCAATACCAATAGAACATCGTCTTAATAACGTCAAGAATTCAACAACAAGGTATTTATCCTTCCCACCGATGCGTTGAACTGTTAATATGTACAATAATGTACAGGAATCTCTCTCATTAAACTTTTGTTGTTAATGTTAATTTCAGTTGTATGACTTATTGTGTCTACTGGCTCTTCTGCCCTGTCCTTACTCACACCACAATTGGGTTTTTTGGCCAGAATCAAACTGTGTTGTTGGGACACAAACAAACCCAACTGGTGTCAGAAATCCTGACTAAGGCATAAAAGGTTCAAGCCGGTGCCTGACCCGTCCTGAAGGCTCCACAAATCTAATGTATATAGTGGCACATTGTTTCAGTGGATAAACAACAGAATTTCTGTTTCTCGCACATCTTTTGATGTAAATTTTCAGTGATTTATTTTAATTACATGTAATTAAAAATGTGTGATTACACCAGCATTAAATGTGCAACAACAGAATTTCTGTTTCTCGCACATCTTTTGATGTAAATTTTCAGTGATTTATTTTCAAATGTGTAATTACACCAGCATTAAAATCCGATAATCTTGTGTGTTAAATCGTTTTTTGTTTCTTGGATGCAATAATAAATAAATATCGTTAGAATTAAAAATATAAAATAAATTTTCGTAGTGAACGATTCCTGTCATGATGAATGCATCAGAATTGGCTCGATGCCAAAAATCAGAGTGTTCGGTTTCAAGAAAAACACCCGGTATATATTAGATCAATAAGCAAATCAAAAAGGAGAGTACATAGGAAAGACATGTCAGACATTAAAACAAATATACTAATAAAACACCAATGTAATATAGCCAATAGTGACCTGCACACAGTCCTAGCAAAGCAGTTTTATCAAACTAATTTGATTATAAATTGAGTTTGGTTTGGTTTGTTGGCGTTTAATGGCACAAGGGCCTGAAGGGCTAAACTGCACCAGGATTATCAATTGGGCCAAGCTAGAATTATTAAAAGAGAGCACCAGCAGAGGCAAAGTTAACTGAAGCTATAAAAATCTATGAAAGAAAAGAGCATTGTCATGTCATCAAAGAAAATGCTCCAGGAAGCTTATCTATGTCATGAATTTGGAGTATAGAATATAAATAAAAAAGTAATAGTTTTATAACATAATATTAATAGTTTATCTTTTATTAGTAATACATATAAGGTATCCCTCCTATAACACGGTAGATAGGTTCCTAAAAAGCACAGTGTTACTGGAGCCAATACAAAAAGGAGAGTTATGTTCCAAAACCAATTAAAAAAAATAACTTTCTTTAATTCTACATAAGAAACTTAATTTTTATTAAGAATATTAATAACATGGAATGTAAAGAAAGATCCCCAAAAAACAATATACGTAAAACAAAATGAAAGAAAAAGTATATAGCCTATATAACATTCATTTAATAATTATATCTTTCTTACTACTGTTTTGTTAAAATGAGAACATTTTTTTCTTTAATAATATCAACTTCACTTACTGAACTTTTTTTTGCATTTAAAGTTTCTGTATCTAATGTTCTCTTTACAAAATCTGTAATCTAACTGTTACAACCCACTATAAACAAATTGTTCCTTAACATTTACCAAAAAAAACATTAAGAATAAAAAAGTTTTTCTTCTCTTTCACATTCCTTTATTGAAGAATAAAAACTTACTTTTTATCCAAGAACTGAACAGTTGGAACACAAAATACTCAATTGTCGCCATTTAACTCAATTTCAAATCAAAATTGAAAATAGACTGCATATCATCCCTCTAATGGAAAACTAACGAAATTGCATTTATGTTAAATTTTAGCAAAGTATTTTATATGTGTATTGTGTGTCCCTTGTATATATTTAAGAAAATTAATGAAAATGTTTTTGTGTTGTAGGTTAGTAAACATAATTTTCTAAATGTGTTAAGTAAAAATGTGTTGTAGAACTACCATGTTATATGAGGGTTTCCTCAATTTTCAAATAGTGTTAGAGCAAAACCATGTTGTAGGAAACCATGTTGTAAGAAGGATATCTGTATAAATAAAATTATAACCATTACTGTTATAAAACTATTTTCTTACGTTTAAAAATTTTCATACATTTAAGCTTTATCCCTTGTAAAAAATATCATAAATCTTTAATCTGTATGGTATTTTTATATTTAAATCAATATGTTTAACTAATTCTATTTGCTGATTTTGTATTTAAATTTTTAGAATAGAGAACTGAATTATCTGTGTTCCATTTTGTATGTTCTATTTAATTTGTTTGTTTTTTGGGACTGATGATAGTTTTCTTAAGATATGTTATCTTAATTATTTTTATAATAAATTTCCTACTAAAAGTGTGCTTGTATTTTGGATTTGCATTTAGTAAAAAACACAAAGTAGGTGTGTTATTGACTGTTATGTAAATTAATCATAAATCCCTCCAGAACAAAAACTGTTTCTTTTTACAACTAACAGAAAACTCTTCAACACAAAGCCAAAAATCTTCATAAATGATCAACTACTCATGCACAATAAATATCCCAAATTTCTTTGTTTTATGCTTGACCCAGAAATTGCTTACCATCAGCACATTAATAACCTCATAAATAAGAGGAAAAGACTTAAATTTTCAAAATTTATCTTACTTTATTTTTACTAAATTAATCTTATATATCCCTTATCAGATCTCTTAGAATAAAAGTGTCCCTGTCCTTATCTCTTTCTATGCCTAACCTCAAAAAACTATTCAAACAAGTATAGCAAAGATTATCTCAGAAACTAAATGGGTGATATCTCAACAATTTAGCCCAATTTGAATCTGGATTGACTCCTCTTAGGAAAAGAAGAAACTTCTAAAATATTAAATGGCTCCATGCCAAAAATCAGAGTGTTCGGTTTCAAGAAAAACACCCGGTATATATATTAAATTCAAAATAATAATACTAATTTAAATAAATGTCAATTATATTATTAAATGAGTATTTTTATTTAATTGCTCATTTTTGATAGATAGACATATTTGTTTTTAATAATTAGAAATAATATGAATTAGCTTATTGCCTTCTTTGAATTAGTATTTGAATTAAATGAATTATTAAACTAAGAATAGCTATGAATTAATAATTAAACTATAATTGATGAGTTCATTCCAAAAATAATTTTAGTTCATTTTGCAAAATACAGGTGGTCCTTGACTTCCGACCACTCATACTAATGACAGTGATGTAATCAGTAAATTCTGTGATTGGTCAATGCAACTGACTTGGATTAAAATCTGTAAGCAATGGTGTGATATATATGGAAAGCATCCTTTTTGTGTGTGATTCTTGTATTTTTGTGTTTGTTTATTATGATAAAATGGAATGTAATAATCAATATTGGTATTGGACAATTCATAAATATTAGGCATTTCTAACTTCCTATTTCTCTGAGTTAAGTTAGTGGGATTCAAACCAAACTCTGATGTAAATTGATTGGACTATCTAGTCAGGAGAGCAAGTAAATTAAAACAACATATTTATTTTGTCTATTAACTTGTATTATTTTTAGTATTATTTATATCATTTGAAAATACATACAAAATCTAAACATTGCAGAGAGTTTATTATTTCAAATTTAAATTTTTTCATCTTGGCTATAACCAATGAAGTCTACAGCTCAAACTTGTTTTCAGACAGATTGTCGAATGAAATGTGTTTTATGAGATGGAGATGAAATATGAAAAGAATTATTTTTTTATAAAAATTTTGCATACATTAAAATCTGAGCACTATAGCTGCTATAATATAATTCTGCAATTTTTCAGAGTTCTCATATTCATCTACAATAACACTACAGTTAGTCAAAATTCCATCTTATTCCTCAATATCATCATCATTTCATCTGTATCGCTTTAAACTATCTGTATAGAAATTCTTTATTATTTCAGAGATATGGAAGAATTTCATTAGTTTCTGAGTATAAAAATTAATAAAATTCTTCTATATCTCTGAAAACCACTTTTGATTTCTCAAAAGAGACTTTATTCTTGATTGACAAAACTCTGGAGTAATCTTTTGAATTGTTTTTCTTTCCTTAGGACATTCACTTCCAAATCACTGCAGTTATAGTTAGAATTTACAGCAATAGTGATTTTTCTTGTTATACTTTTTAAAATATACAATTCTCATTTCTACAGATGAATTACAAAAATTCATTCCTTATTTAATCAAAATTAACATATAACATTTATTTTCAAATAATTGAACAGAATGGCACATAATTTTCTTCTACCATCTCTCTGGTATTGGCAGAATTCTGCAATTTTTAGAAGTTCTGGGATTTCTAAGTAAAGAATTGATCCAGATATACTATACATCAAGTACTGTTTGCAGTGTAGAATATTTTTATTTAAGCTGTAACTAATGTCTTCGACATAGTGTCATCTTCAGTTACATAGTAGAACAGAATGTTAGAAAATCAAACTTTAAAATTCCAAAAACATTTTTTTTTTTAATTCTAAAGTTTGACTTCTAACATTCTGTTCTACTATGTATCCTGAAGATGATTCTATGTCGAAAACATTAGTTACAGCTTAAATAAAAATATCCTATAATGTGAAAAGTGCTTTATGTATAGTGCAGAAGTAAAATTTAAGTAGAAGCAGTATATTTAGTTTAATATTATCCAGATAGTTTTTGCATGCTGCCAAAGAAATGGTAATCAGATGATGCAAATTGCAGCAAATGAACAGCAAGGGTGAATGGACCAAAATACCCCATCCAAATCGTAAAAAGTTTTTTTTGAGTTACCAAAGGTGTGTAGTTTAGTGTTATGAAATGCAACACTATTTTGTTTCTTTTTACTAATTTCTAGTCATTTTTCGTTTGATACTTGTTCCAGTTTATTCATTTATGAGCAATGAGTGTCCAAATCAGTAATTCAGTGTGGTGGTAATAGCTCATAATATATTTCTTTCTGTCTCACCTAATACACAGCATAATCTTAAAGTGTAAACCAGTTTTGCTATGCTTAAAGGAATATCACCACTATAATCTCTTTTGTGTAATGTTGTTATATATAATCCATTTTTCATCACCAGTAATCATCAATTTTGTTTCATTTCAACAGAGAATTGCAAACAGAAAATCAGTTTTGGATAATTTATGTGGCACCAATTCATCAGTTTTGCTGACCATTCTAAGCTGTTTTAATTGCCTCAAAAAAATTGATTGATCAGTGCTGAGTATTTCTATGATTTCTTTGAGTTGTTAGATGTTGATCATTTTCAATCAAAACAAAAATTTCAACACAGTCTCAATAAACTGGTTCAAAACATTGTACATAGCCAAAGCTAAAATTTTCATTTAATGTAGTAAAATTTTCTTCACAAAGTCTGAAATACTTATGATATATGGAATTGTTAATAGCATTCTCTTCATGTGCAGTACATATCTTTCTTTGAGTTTGTGATGTGGTCTTGCTTTTATAAAAATAAAAGTATATGATATGCTGAAAATGTTCCTTATTTTCTTCATCTTCAACTTTAAAGAATCTCTCAAAAATATATCAAAATTTTATAAAATGTCTCCTTTCAAATGGTATATAACTATTGCATGTTTGAAGTTGGTAACAAATCAGATTTGAAACACATTGTTGTAAAGTTGCAAAAAAGGGACAAACTTTGCAGCAACCCTTATGAGTATTATTTCTAGTAGCCTTGAAATATACTACTTGCTATTCAGTTCCATAATATTTAACAAATACAGTAGGTCCCAATTATATGCATACAGTTCCGAATATTTAACAAATACAGTAGGGTTTCAGAGATATGTAGATGCATAATTTTGTTTGCTTTTGCTTGTTTTTAAAAGTTTAATAATAATATTAATACAGATTTTTTTTTATAGGATCCAAATATTATTCAGTCTGAAGGAATAGTGATTCTAAGTCATAATCAAGATGGTTCTTTAGAAAATGAATGCCATATTTGGATTAAAAATGATAATGATAATTTAAAGTTCTCAGTACAGAATTCTTCTTTTGTAGAAAATGATGTAATTGAGGTAAATTATTTATAATCATTTCATAATATAATAACAGTGTAAGAAATAAATAGGAAATTAATGGGCTCTATGAATAAAAAGAAGTATTACAGTTTATTTGTGAAATTCAAAGCAGATATTTCTCTTAGAATAAATAAAAACTTCAAATCTTTTATTCACATAAATGAGTTTTATGATTAAAGAGAGATTTCTTCAAAATGTAAAGCAAATTCTCTTGAAATTCTGTATTTAGTCAGTACTAAAATATTCTGTTTTTAGTTATTGGCTCAATCCAAAATGTTTGAATTTTCTTGCAAATAAATGAGCAAACCTTTTTCTTAAAAAGCTGAAGCTTTAGTACTTTAAAAAGTCTCTCTAAATTTCTCTCTTAAGAAAGTTTTTAAATTTGTAAATATCATTTATTGAGCAAATTATTAAAAGAAAATTATTTCTTGAAATGCATGTGCCAAAATAAGGGATTACAAAATTTTCAATTAATTCAAATATTGAAGTTGTTTTTATAATTTTAGCAATGAATATGGGACAATCAGATCTGTAGCAAACTCTATGATTTCATAATATCATATCAGTTTCCTAGTATTTGCAATCAAGCTACTACAGAAATAGGAAAAAAGAAATAGTCCTAGAAACTGTTTAGGACCAAGTTGAATGCCCTCATTTACCAACAATTAATAGATGAAGAATAATTAATTTGAAGCACATTTTAATAGAATAGCATTATTTTATTGCCAAATATTTACAGTTTTTTAATCGTTTTCTTTTTAATCATTTTAAAAAATTTTATTTGGAATTTTAATAATTATAGTCTTTTTTATCAGATGTATTAGATATAGTTTTTATTTTACATAAATTATTTACACTATTTTTACCATTTAACTTTTACAGTTTTTAGTGGAATTAATTCTATTACTTGTAATTTTAATTTTATCAATTAAAGATTTTGAATATTAAGTATTTTATGCTAAATGTCTCTTTCTACAAGTGTCTGTTACACACTATTTATTTTAATTTTTTTATGAACATTGTATTTGGTGTAATTTGATTTGGATAATCCCCATATCACTAAATACAAACAAAGTACAAACTGTTTATTATGTGATTGAACCTAAATTGATACTGAACAGTATCCTGTATCATAACCAGTAATAATTGTTTTAATAATGTTGTAATAATTCTGTAAAAATCCAATAATAGTAATGCAGGTAAGTTATCTGTTGCCCCTTTGACACTTAGTGCCATCTATTGATATTTATTGTCAAAAATGAATATCAATAGATTTCAAAATATATAAAATCAATTTCTAATAATCAATACCTGTCTGTAAACTTCATGCCTAAATCCCCTAACAAACAAAAGTTATTTCATAAAAATCCATTCAGTCGTTCTCAAGTTATAAGCGTACACGTGCTCTCAGGCATTTCAGATTTATAATATATATAGATAATATTACTATCAATTACTATTAAAATTCTAGGGATTTTATTATCTTGTTTATTTAAAAAATTATTAAACAATTATTAAAATAAGTGTAAATAAATAAAATCTGAATAATTTTTAACATTAAAAACAATCAATATTTTCATTCATTCTCTTCATAATATTAAACCATTATTACAATATTGCCTATAAATTTACATTTTTACATTATAATTTAAATTTTAATGATTATTTTAAAAATATTTTGAATGCCAAAAATTGACTTAAATCTGAGTTATGTAAGTTTTATTTTATGTTGAGGAATGTCTGTATATTTTTAATTTTACTAACTATCACAATTATTTAATAATTTACATAAATTCAACTTGCATTTCTGGAAAAATTTTGTAAATCTTATTTATTAGTGAGCACCTGTTATATGTTTAAAAATAATCTATAATATAATGTTAAAAATTAGTCAAATTTTATTTATTTATTTACACTTATTTTAATAATTGTTTAATAAACAATTTTTAAAATAAACAAGGTAATAAAATCCCTAGCACTTTATAGCAGCCAAAAAACTTTAATACAGAAACATTTTTAGTTGTATAAACAGACCTTTTCAGCTAACAACAGAAATTCATAAGAACATATAGAAAAATTTCAAATTGAATACATTTAAAAATCATTCTTAGAAAGTATTTATTATAATACAGAAATGCATACATAGCAAAATAGATAAAATAAGCATATAAGCAAATTCCGGATTAGGCTTTATAAACAAAATTAAAATAATGATTTTAAAGAATCATTAAGAAATATGCTAATACATATGAACTAAAAAATTCAAGTGCATAATAGCTCTAAATAAAAAAGAGCTACTATGCACTTGAATTTTTTAGTTTATATGTTAGCATATTTCATAATGATCTTTAAAATTATTATTTTAATTTTTACATTTTATTTTTATAAAGATTGATCTGGAATTTATTATATGTTTATTTTATCTGTTCTGCTATGCACACATTTCTTTATTATAATATTATTACCTCTAAGAATATGATTTTCAAATATATTTGATTCTGAAATTTTACTATATGTTCTTACAAATTTTTATTGTTAGTTGTAGAGAATCAGTTTATATGACTGAAAATATTTCTATATGAAAATGTTTTGACTACTATAAAATGCTAGAGATTTTATTGTATTTATTTAATTTGAAGAATAAACAAAT
The DNA here is from genome assembly GCA_000484575.1 of Olivierus martensii. NCBI lineage: Eukaryota > Metazoa > Arthropoda > Arachnida > Scorpiones > Buthidae > Olivierus > Olivierus martensii. The sequence continues at coordinate 84,902 of AYEL01081757.1, read as the reverse complement.
TCCTGAAATCTATAAATATGCATATGAATCTTTAAAAATTTTTATGTTCATATTAGAGATTCTATTAAAGTAATAGGTTTTTCATATATTAGATAAAACATTAAATAGATTACATTAATAAACTGCTTAAAGTCTCACTAGAAGTAAATAATTATTAAAATTCAGTATATTCAGTAACAAGCTTATTAAAAACTTGATGCAAAACCAAAAACATTACTACGTATCTTCAGCTGCTTCCAAAACTAAAGAGTATTTGAAATTCAAATTAATTCTATTATGTATACAGCAAATGAGGCTATATATAAAAAATTTTTTTTATATATAGCCTCATTTAGAGTGACTTAACATTTACAAAATAATAATTAATCCAATTTTTTACAATTCTAGTACTAAAACTGATTCAGTAATTTTTTATTGCATAGAGCTATGTGGTAGAAAGTTCTTCCATTGATCTATCATTAATTATATCGCCTTTACGTTTTTTCTCATTATTTCCATTGTTTCTTTTATTGAACCTACTTTCTAACATTGTAGTTATTATCTTGTTTCATTCCTATTATTATTTTCATAACACTTTCTTGCTAGGGGAGTCATTAGTTTGGCTGCCTTGATGCCACTTTGGTGTTTCTGCAGCCTAAAGTTGTTAATAAGTTTACTGCTGAATGTGCTGAATTTTAATAGTTAGATAAAGTAGAATCTTACCAATATCATATCAACTTTCTTATCAATATTTAATGAAAACTTTGATTATTATTAATGAAAAATTTTATAAATTTTTATGACAAGAATATAGTTTGAATATTATCAATCATTCATTCATAGAATACATATTTGTGAATTAAATATAAATGATGCAGTAAATCAAATATTGATGCCCTCACAATTTAGTCATAAATACTATAATCACTCAACAGAATCAGTATAAGCTATAAACAGCAATATACAAATTCTAATAAGCTAATGGTAGCCTTCAAACTTAATTTACCTTGAAAATTCTAAATATGTCATGTCTCTGCTTTGCTATTACTTTAGAAACATTATACCATAATTTGCAGACTTTTCCACATTGTTTCAAATCTTTTATACAAAAATTTTTTAGAATATTTTCAACAATAGGTGGCATAGATGAAAGTACCATACCAATTTCTTCTTCAGTAATTTTTGACATTTTTATTTCACCTAGAAGACAAAAATAAAACTAGCTTAATAATCTTAATATTTAATATTAAATTTTAAGTAATAGATAAAAAGATTTAAATATCATATATATATATATTACAAAGCAAAATCGTTTAATTCAATTAAATTATAAAATATGGATTTTCAGTTTCAACTTCATTCATAACATCAATGATAATGATTCAATCTTACCTTTTGCACCACTAACTTTTCATACAGAAATGGACTAAATATTGTTATTTATTAGTATTTGTTGCAATACACGCAACCTAAATTTTGTTTATTGGTTTAAATGCGCCAATATTTTTGTGAACGTAATAGCTCTTTACACAAATGCGGGCACTTTACAGAAATTCGCCACCTGCCGACCAAACTTGAATTATATTTTACGGAATATTAAAACCATCTAAAACCAAGAGATTAAAATGCTGAAATTTGAGAAATACAACACCCACCGTTGATAACACCAAAACACGTAACAACATTAAAGATTTGAAAATTAACAAAATTTTTGAAAATTAATACAGGTTGACAATCAAAAATCCGGCAACCTCAGGACCTGGGGATTCCTGGATTTTCGAAAATTCCGGATTTTTGACGTATATATATATATATATATATATGCTGTATATATTTAACAGAAAAGAACTACTTGTATAGTGCTTTAAAGAAATAAAATTAACACTAAATCAGTGACTACAGTATCTAATACCTAGTACCTAGTACAGTATCTAGCCAGTGGTTCCCAATGTGGTACGCACGCCCCACAAGGGGGCAATTCGAGAATGAGTTATTTAACAGTGAATTTTTTGCATTTCTTATGTCTTCTAGGAACCTCATATACATTATATAAATATATATAGTGACATACACATTTTTAAATTTAAAATCAAAATGTATACGGCGGTCAGCTGGTGACAATGGAGAGGAGAAAAGCCCGCTAATAGAAGTGGTGAGAGGAGGTAAAGGTTTAGATAACCTTTACTTCTTACCTCTCCATTGTCACCAGCTAACCGCCGTATACATTCTGATTAAGATAAGTTTGGCGATCTTAGAAGAAAGTAAAAAGTATTTAGTGTGCACACACACATATATTATTATTGGAGGGTCATATTATTATTATTTTTCTTTTTTTACAATTTCTTAGTGATTTCTTCTTCATTATTTCAACTGTCCTTTCGTTCTTTTATTTTTCTCTATCATGAATGCCATGTTCTTTGGAAGCTTGTTTAGACCAAGTTAATGGCCTTTTAGGCTTCCTTCACGTGAAAAAAATTTAAATAAGCTGAATAAAAAATTATATGTCACAGGGGGCATCAGGATTTTAAAGATGCTTAGGTGGGACATGGCCAAAAAAAGGTTGGGAACCACTGCACTAAATGAAAAGCAAATGAAATTTTAATGTTCAATAACTAATAAAAGACTGTAGTTTTACAGAATTTTAATTCGTTGTTGTCCCCTCGATTAAAAGATTTTATATAATGCCAATAAGCAAAAAAGCCAGAAAAAAACGCGAAAATGTTAAAAAAATTCCTAACCCCAACTATGTCTAAAAAGGCAAAAAGAGCTCATTTGGCGTCAGGAAAGTCAATCTGACAACCCTAGTTGCCAGGATGATTAAACATCTGATTCTGGACTACAGGGCCGTCAAAACTTAAACGGCTCCTCCCGAAAACAATGGCGCGCCAACGGCGATAAATTTAAAAATGCGTTCCGACATTCTTGCCAAAAAACTGATGGAAACGGAATATTGATTGCCGGATTTTTGATTGTTAACCTGTATTTAATATTGTTTTTTAATTATTTTATTTATGTAATGATGTTGTATATGAAAAGCAGAGAAAATCCTGAGTCAAAGAAGAATTATGGCCTGCAATACCCACGATTGCAAAGCGCCCATAAATCTGAAATGTCCTTTCATATTAAAAAATTTAGGAGGGGGTTAAGGCTGGGTCTCACAGGTATAAAACGCGATGTCAGTACGCTGACGTAAATCTTTCTGATTCTATTATTACAAATTCATTGATATTTGATAAATTAACTATTTTCATATACTGTATACCAATTTTCTAGCATGCTCAGTTTCAGAGTGTTGTGGAATTAGCCGTTTTTCAAAACTATGCGTCGCGCAGGAAACGTCGAGCGTACCGATGTTCATACCGAAAGCGTACGACGCGACGTAAATAAACGATGCCGTTTAGCTATTGGCTAATTACTGTGACATCATTTGAAGTTAGTGGTATCTTCTCTACTCGCCACATTGAATTACGAAATAAAACAATCTCTCTTCTGATTGGACGAATGGCCAACGTACTCTTGGCGCAGCGCATAAAGTTGAAGAAAAGTTATCTCCGGCGTAACGACGCAGCGTCTAGCAATATACAGGAAATGACATCATCAGCGTCGATGCGCCGACGTATTTACGTAGCGTTTTATGCCTGTGAGGCTCACAAGTCAGTCTTAATATTTGTGGTGGCATAAGTTGAAGTTTGGTTCTGATTAAAACATCTGTATCACAGTGGTTTTATGATCTTTACAGTCAACAGTCGTTTACATCTCTGGAGAGATTGCTGAAGGATAAACATTAACGAGTCTTTACGATTCTAGATTCCGAAAAATCTAGAATTGTGACCCAGAATTTATCCTGGATCTCTGCTAAGAGAAAAATTCTACGTCTCTTATTTTTGAAAATCTAGCACCCTTCAACGCAGTCATTTTTTTTTTTTTTTTTTGTTAACAGATGACGCCACTTTCCATTCAGGGAGAATACTAAGTGACGGGGCGAAACAAGCCCTTCCACAGGCTGCCAACCCCTGCGGAGGGGTCAGCCGGATTGTGGAGGACGCGGATCGACGGGCCGGGCCCGGATCCCATCATAAATATTTTCAAGGGGTGGGACCCGAGATTCGAACCCGGGTCCTCCAGAGTGGAAAGCCGAAGCGTTTCCACGCGGCCAATCCGGCCAAGCAATGCAGTCATTTGGACATTGTTGGTAGCCACAGCCGGCGTGATAAAGCTTTAACTGAACCACCGAGATCGATTCCTTCACATACTCCAGACTATTTCAGTACATCCGGAATCCGAGTTTGGCAAATTAATCATCATTTTATCTAATCGAACTATTACAAGTGTAATATTTGGAATTGCCTCGGTAATCGAGACAATTCCAAAAGCAGTCAATTGTCATTTGAATGATCGAAGTTCAATTCCAGGTCCCACACGGCCACACCTCCAGTTTTTCAGGAGAGATCTGGGTTCGGTCCGTAGAATTTCATTCTTCAACTCCGTACAACTTTCCAATTGATCTCATCATGAGTGTTGGCTAAATTGAGATAGGCTCTAATAGTGGCCAAATACAATATATCACTTGTACTATATGGCGTCTTAACTACCTAACCACGCGGCCGTCCGACCGGAAAAAAGTTAACTGATAAGAATAAGGAAAGGAAAATATATAAACTCTAATTTGTTTTATTGGTTGGTTATCAGTATCTAAGAGAATGAAAAAGACGACGATGAAATTTTACAATCTAAACAGCAATGCATGATATGTAAAATTCCTAGATATACAGCAAATAAATGTATGGCAGAAACTTTTTGCTCATAATGGTGGGTAGAATTCAAAAAATTTGAACCAGAGGAAAGGCTAAGAAAAGAGAGTAGAACAAAAATTATCAAGAACAGTTTTGAATTTTATCATTCTGAGAATCAAATATTCTTGTATAGGCGGTCTTCGACTTTCGTACTTAACTGATTCCTGAAATGTGTTCGAAAGTTGAAATGTATGAAAGTAGAATAATATTAAAAAAACACGGAAAAGTGTTTTATAAAATGTATTTTTTTTACAACACACGTCCTAACTCAAGAATGAACCTGTGAAACCGGAAATGGGGCGGGATTAATGACGGAGACGCGGGGAGAGTGGCTACAAGGAACTAAGCGCTTTTTTGGGATCTTGTTTGGGATAAATATCAATAAAAATTTAACTTTTAACTATGTACGAAATAGCGAATTGAACGAAAGTCAAGGACAACCTACACAAAGAAATTCAAAATGAAGACAAACTAAACATAGTAGCTTACCATTTTGATTATTTTATTGTCACTTTAGTCATTTAATGATGAAGCATAGAATTCCAGTTTTCACTTTAGTGGTTTTCACTTTCAAGAATTCCAGTTTTTCGATTAATAGATTGTACAGAAGACATAGTCAGTTGCTAACAGATAAGAAAATATCAGTTTCCATCTCAGATAGTTTTGGCTTATATCTTGATTGTACCGTCTTTACTCTTAAGGTAATTTTCAGATGGTCCACCTAATGCAATAACAGAATGTAAGAAATCACTAAGATAACACCTTCTTTGTCCCAACTAAAGAAGAAATATCATTAACAATGCCTTTACCATTGTCAGTACTGATGGGAAGATAAAGATGGCATATCTACACCTACACAAACGAAATATAGACAAACTTTGTTTAATTTTATTAATACAAGATAATGATCTCAAATTGTTAATGGATCTCAAATATTAAGATATAAATAATTCAAATGATTATCATAACTTATTTTTTTATATCCAATTATTTTTTTAAGAGGTTTTTTATTAAAATTTGAGACATATTTTCCAATGGGTGAAGAGTTCTTACATTATTTCCTACAAACTATTAGATATTTGCTAATTACTGTATAAATTGGATTTTAGATGTAATCTATATAACTTATAAAATACAGATTATCTATGTGTGTATACGTTTATCGTTGTGTGTACTATATGTGAATACCTTTTTCATTTAAAATCTAAAAACAAAAGATATTTAGAGGTATGATATAGAATATTGTTAAGTATCAATATGAATATGCCCTTACGTTATCTTTTTTATCCGGTCCTTTTATAGGGTCTTAGATGCCCATTTCTCTTTTGTTCTACGCATCGATGGTTCTATGACAATAAGTATCACTAAATAAAGAATACAATTAAGAAATTTAAAGAACAATTTTAAAGAATTTAAGAAATCTCTAATTTTAAGAAATTAAAAAATGCAATATATTGCATTCTTTAATTTCTAAAATCTTTAAAAACTAGATATAAATGTCTTAGAACCAGATATATGTCCTGCATTTTATAACTGGCCTAGCCAACCTGCTATTCGCGGTCCGCATTCTTTTGTGTGGCCGGCTAAGTGATTTTTATAACACCAACAAATGAAAAACAAATTGTTCCTCAGGGAATCTGCCGAACAAGTTGGGTTGGCCAGGAGTGTTTTATAACGAACATATTTCCAAATATGTTATATTACAGTCTTTATTTCAAGATTTAGTCGTTGTCGTTCTACTTCGACCAATTAGGAAGAAGCATTTTTATAAAGTAAAATGGAGGAAATTGATTTCGGCCGTAAAAGAGACCTTTGCTGTATGATGTTTCTCATAAAGATTATCGAGATTTATTAATAATTTAATAATTTTTTTTGTCGAAGGATTAATGTTAGCACAAATGGATCCATATTTGCTGATTATAAAAACAAACGTTTGCACATGCTCGATATAAATTATCGTAGTCGTCTTCGAAAAGATGTGAACAGCTAAGCGATAAGTTAAAATAGGTAGTCTTTATTTTTGGTTGTTGTCTTTAGTCTTTGATCGTTGTCGTTAGTCTTTGGTCGTTTCGTTGGCAGTGTGATAGAAGCCTTATGTTGATGTATCGTTCACATGAACAAACTTGTCTCTCGTATTGGAGACGCGCGCGCGTAGTTGTGCTTGTGACGTAGTTGCAGCTGGTTGTCAAAAATGGAGGACGGATTTCCATTATCGATTGAGGTCATTAATACCAATATAAAAGAAGTGGAATACGTGGATCCATCATGGCGCGCACTAAACAACTAGCTGCTTTTCATTCGATTTTCACGTAACGTTAAAATCGAATGGAAGTAGTTGTCGTGTGAACGACTACTAGTAAAATCGAATCTAATAGTCGCCGTGTGAACGTAGCCTAACAGAAACAAGTGTGAACTTATAAGCACCTTGACGAAGCGAAAGAGACCGAGTCTTTGGTCGTTGTCGCTGTCAATGTGAAAGGAGCATTAGGCTGACCATTTTCTATTCAGATCAATCTGGGACAGAAAAAAAATTCATCCGGAATTATAATTTTAGCATATTTTAATTTTGCATTTATTGACTTACTATATTTATTGTTTTATTAATTAACAATAACATCAATATAATTACACACTTCTTAAACTTAATCGTAATACTCAAAAGTCATCCCATGTTGGGCTGGAATTGAAGAATATGAACAGTAAAATATTGTTGGCATCAGGTCTGCACATACGTCTGCATGGACTTGACGACACCTGCCAACGTACATTTTGAACTGGCATTTCGAATAATATTACCAACTATAGTTGATTAAATATTCAAATTTTAAAAAATAAAAGCTTTCACCTTGAAAATGAGATAAATTTTAAAATCTGGGACGTTTCCGAGACAGTTTATTGATATGGAACAATTATCAAAAACCGGGAGCATCCACCGGGTGATCATTCTGGCCGGGAAAATCAGGGACGAATGATCCTATGGATGCTCTCGTCATAATATGGCATGGCACCAAGGATGCTTATATGGCACTCATGTTTCGTATGTTTGTCGTCGCCATATTGTAATGTCATCAAGAACATAACCAATTGGCCAGTAAGCAAGCGTCTATCAGAACGCAATGGCATTTCTAGATAGACTGATTATAGCTCAGGAAGCTGAGCTATAATCACATGGTAACTCTGTTAAGACGACTATTTTAGTATGATTTAGACTAGCGGTGTCAAACTCATTGTCTTCAAAGTGCCACTTTAGATAACTTTGGTTAGTTGGAGCCGCATTTAAAATCAATGTCTTATGAAAAGAAGAATGATTTTTATATAAGGTAAATAAACTGAAGTGTTGATCATGTTAATTATTTACATTTTAATTTCTTTAAAATGATATACTTCATGTTCAATATTATAATTTATAAATGATATTAGTTTATATAAATTTGAGTGGAAACTTTTCACTAAAAAATTCTATTTAATGAATTCCGATACAATTTAAAAATAATTTAGAACGATTTTCAAATATTTGATTCAAAACGATTTGCAGTGGTAGCCAATTGTCTACTCAACTTTTTGAAATTTGTCAAGCCCTGTATATTGTTATGAGAAAGACAACACTTGTCAGAAAACAAAGTTTTATACTTGTTGAAGATACACATCTAAAAACTTTTGTAAAAAAATGATGAAGTGAAGAATGTCTGCTCACTTATGATCACTAATGAATATAGAAATATTCAACCATTGCCCAATTAATACTATTTGTGAGATAGAATTTTTATAATTGATATTTATTATGAGAAACATAAAACAAAGTTAGAATTATCAGCTATATACAGGTAGGCCTCAGTTTAGTGCGAGTTCGAATAATGCGATTTCGATTAGTACGACTTATAAAATTGATACCAAGTTCGAATAATGCGATATTTGGTGACTTATAAAAATGATACCGTTTTTCACTTAGTGCGAGCAAATATTGGATTAATGCGAGCTGTAAGCACTCCAATCCAGTCTTACTAACAAAGGTCTGTCACCTTTTATGATGTCAATTAACATATTAATGTTAATTTTCGGTTAGTAAAACCAGACTAGGAGCAGTCCAAGAACAGTTACTTGGCTTTGAAGGGGTGAACCGCCAAAATTAATGTTAATTTTCGGTTAGTAAAACCGGACTAGGAGCAGTCCAAGAACAGTTATTTGGCTTTGAAGGGGTGAATCAAAATCCCCATTAGAGTGTCCACCCCCTGGCGTACACGAAACTAACTTGTTCAATATATTGTTAAATTTTTTTTTTTAAACTTCGTGTCGACTTTACAAAATAAAGGACAAAATGCCTAATTTAGAAAATAAATAAAGTTAGAGGACAGAGCAGTGAAATAAAGGACTGTCCTCTTAAATAAAGGACATATGGTCACCGTAATTATGGCCATAATTAAGTTGATCAATGTACAAAGATTCTAGGAAAAAAGTATTTAATTAGTATTAAAGTGATTATCTTAAAAGAAAATTTAGAAAAATTACCTGCGATAAAGAAAACGTCTGACTGTCGAGAGTATTGTGTTTCGTTAAAAGCATTTTTAGTAAAAGAAAGGAAAAGTGTTGCTTTTGAAAATAAAAAAAGTTTATTGGAAGTTTGGAAATAAAACAGAAGATAATTTATTTTAAAGTATTTATTAAATCCAGTTATTGTTTATTTAATCTTCAACATGCAAATGAAGAATGCTACAAAACATCGACCACTGAGTGGTGCTGTGATCTCTCCCGTCAGCCATTGTGTGTACTTTACGTGTTTCTCTCCAGTGTTAGTGAAGTCTTCATTAGTAGATGTTCGTCCGTTGTGTTGACTTTACATTGTCCAGCTGTGGAACTGTTTTGATGTTACCTTGTGGATTGTTTAAGTTCCGGTTGGAACAGGACTTTACCGTAATTTTGTTTGATAACTCATTTACGAAAATTTTTGGTTGTTTAACACGTTGTAAGTTTAACTGTTTTATTTTTAATAAAAGTTCATTCAATTTAACTATGGAGCAGTGTTTTCGGGGCCTAAATCATTTAACAGATTGGCTAGATCATAATGATATCATCATCACTATAAAAATAAGTGCAACTAGGAAAGATGGGACGGAGGGGGTGCAGAGTCAGAATCTGGCCAGGGGAGTGGGTGTGGACCCATTCCTGGCAAATGATTGGCAGACTATCAAGCACAATGAGTTAATAAATAATACTTATAAAAAGTGTACTTCAGTATTTGAGCTTTCCACAAATTTTTCCTTAGTATCAGCTCATCAACTCATATTTTTGAAAACATCCGAGTTTCAGAAACTCTTCTTGTAATAATATTATTTAATAGGGACTTAAGGTTTTAGAGCAAGAGTTATAATCAGGTTGTGTAAACTAGGTATCTTGGAATTTAATAAGATATAAAAAGAGTTTAATAAATAAAGCAATACAGTGGTGGACAAAAGTATTGATACCCCACCATTTTTTATTATTATTTTGGTAATATTAGTGTTTGAGGTTAATGAAACGTTTTCAAACCCTGTTTATGAAATTGGAAAGAGCAAAGAATAGTAAGGATAGCACATTCAATCAGAACCGAACTATCCTCATGGAATATTTTTATCTGGCGGCGGCCACTTATAGAGCCGCCATCATCACAGGCTGACCATCACCCATGATCGGGTCAACCGGAAGATTGAAGTTGGGTTTCAATCGTCCGGACCAGATCCCTCCTAAAAATTGGTGGAGTAGGACCCCCGGATCCTCCAGAATGATAAGCCACAGCTTTATCACGCAGCCATCCAGCTGATCTGTCATTCGGTCAGGACAGCTACACTACGCAGCCATCCGGCTGATCTGTCATTCGGTCAGTCCAACAGGTCCCTCCAGTTTGTTCTGTGAAGTGTTCATTATCCGAACATGTGTTCGTTAACCAACAGCTACACTACGCAGCCATCCGGCTGATCTGTCATTCGGTCAGTCCAACAGGTCCCTCCGTTTGTTCTGTGAAGTGTTCGTTATCCGAACATGTGTTCGTTAACCGATCACCCACTACATTTATTAATATCTTTTATACATTCTTGTTATTATAAAAAATGTTATACGGGCCACAATAAAGAATGTAAGGTGTCGCGAGTTTGAGACCGTTGATTTCGACAGTTAAAAGGATTTAATTAATGAAGATGTTCTCCATAATTGATGTGTGTTTAAATTCTCTTCATATAGTTATATTGGTGCCAGCACCGGCTCTAGAGAATTAGCTCCCCAAGAGAAAATTTTTGTTGCGCCCCCTAAGTCAATTTTAAAAAATAAATAAATTTATAAAATATCGCTCTTTATAAAACTTTTTTTAAAACAACATTTTACAAAACTTACATTTCTATGTACAATGTTGCATTCTCCTTGTTACCGTTTATTATATTGTTACATGAATCCTTGCCCTCCGGCCGGGCGGCCTCCCAATCCGCGCACCGTTTAAATTGTGTAAAAAATAATTGTGTCTTACTATAATAATAATAAAACACACAATGTGCCGGCACTCTGAATGGGTGCACCGCTCGATCATATGAGCCGGCCCTGATTGGTGCGTAATGTTTTCATATAATAAATAAATCAATTCGAAATCGTGGAAGATCTAAAAACAAAGTTAATTTCAGAGAAGTCTAATATGAGTGTAAATGGTTAATGTGGTAGACAATATTCGAAATCAGGATATATTAGCTGAAAAATATTCTTGAAAATAATCATAAAAAATAAAACTTGCCCTGAATAATGAATCTTATATAAAAAATGTGTGTCCAAAACAATCATAAGAGAATGAAACTCGGGGAAGACAAATCTTCTGTTGAAACAGTCGCTTTAAAAACAACCGTGGAGAATGAAATTCCGCTGAAAAACAAATATTCTGTTGAGAAACTATTCACTTTCAAACAAGTCGTAAGAGAAAAACACTCACGCTGTAAGATGAATATTCTGCTGAAATATTTCTCACCAATATGCGGTAGTGCCGGGTACTATACCTAATTTTTAGCTATATTTCTTGAGAAAAAAAAAGTAAAATTTGTCTAATATAGGAAGAATATAGAAAATAATAAACGAATGCAACTTACATTATTATTTCCAGAACTATTGATATAACAATAAAATAATTTTCAAGCACCTATTAGCAGTAAGTTATCTTCATGGATGGTTATCTTTAATTGAGAAACCGTATAAAATTCATTTTCAACTTTTAAAATAAGTTATCATCAGTTTACTAAAATCGTATGGATTCTTAATTAAAGATATAATTTTTACTGCTAGAGTGAATGAAAATCATTTTAATTATAGTTACATTACATTAATATTTTTTTTTATCTGACAAAAATTATCCCACAGTCATCATATGTATATTTAATATGGTGACAATCTCCAATTCAAAAATTACTTCCAGTACATTTGTAAAAAAAAAAAAAAAAAAGTATTTTTTCTCATTCCAATCATTTCATAAAATACTGATATCTCTTTTCATATTTCCTGTACGAATTTTATTTCTTATAAGAATTTTATCCTCTTTTGAAGAAAAATTAAGCTAATAAGATTATCATGCAGTCTCATGCCTGCGTATGCTTTCAACTAATAATTTTTGAATTAACAGGTAAATTTTCATGAAATTCGATAATAATATTCTTCAATCAATAGATAACCTCGATACTACCTTATTTAAACACTGTAGCTTCCTGGTAGCTTCAAACATTTAAAAATGGCGAATATTCTTTTTATTAAAAAAATATTTCAGAAGTTTGAATAATCACCAGTATTAAATGGCTGAATGATGAACTAATTTATTTGATTATTATGACATTTAGCATGAAGGTGAAGTGATTGAAGGTGATTTCAATGATACATCAATTAGCCTTATATATTCAATCGTTAAAAATGATCATTTAAATGTATTTTAAATAATTTAAAAATGGAGAACATTCAAACTAAATGTTCTCGCTAATAATTGTTGATTGGTTTTTATAAAATTCAGCAAAAAATTTTTAGTCATCTCAGAATTAATTTGGACAAATAGCGTTTGATATATTTACTGTATTTATTTTCAATAAGAAATAATCTACAGTATATTCTAAGATTTTTTCATTTCTTGGGATATAAATTATAGAAAATTTGCGCGTTTGTATAATTGTGAACTGTTATTTATAACAAATGCTTAGCATCGACTGTAAATAATAAAGTATTATTTGTTGTAATGATTAGATATCAAGGAACCGGAATCCGATAAAAGAATCGGATTCCGGTTCCTCTATGAAACAGTCTCCAAGCGGCCATCCATGCTAATCAATGAAATTTGGCTATAATAATTTAAAATTATGCTAATAGCAATGAGTAAATTTATTAGGACATAATATGAATTTTTAAAATAAATTTAAAATTAATATTTAAAACTACGATTATAATCTTAGATTAAGAATCTGTACTCTAGGAAATTTATTCTATGAATTCATCCCTTACAAACTATGATCTAATTTTATACAAATTTATGAATGGGAAACATTAATAACTTATCCAAACTTTATAATGCAGTATTTAAAATAATCAATAGCCTTTATTTATAATAATATTTAATAGATCAATAGCATCTATAAGGTTGAAAATCATATTATTATGTTTACTTATTGTATAAGTCTGACATATTATATAATATTGTGTGACGATTTTAGATAAGTTTTATAATAAAACTCTAAAGTATGTAAATTATGTCCAGAAAATTTATAAAATGAATAATATTTAATACCAAATCATCCTTTTGCTTAATTTTATCCCATAATACATATTCGCAATAATTACTAATCATATATTATATATTATTTTACGGTAAAAAGCAGACGAAAATAGATCCAACAACAAAAACGAATGTGTCGCCATCTGTTTATTAAAATAGAAATAATTATTCGTTATTATTATTATTTCAACAAGAAATTTAACTATTAACATTAATTTTAAACATATTTGAATTTTATTATAATTAGTTCTGCTGTTAACTGCGTAAAATATACAGAATTTGAAACAGTATTTAATTTATACTAGAAATACGAATGTTATGACACTACCATCTATCGAGAAATATTTAAACTATAATATCTAATAACCTGTACTAGTCTCAAATTATACTTTTTAAAGATAATAATGTATATCGCATTTCCTTTAACAATTCTCGAACAATATGCATGCCAAATTGAATTTCCATTGTTTTAAATTGTACGTGTTTTCAATTACATTTACTTTTAAAAGATCATTTTAAATTCTACACTTTTACAGAACAATAGGCACAATATTATTGTAACGTTTTATCGAAAGTCAATTTTTGTATATTCAGTTTAATTGTCTTCTAATTTACGAAAAAATTCCCTATTCCATTGCTTATTACCGAAAATCGACATATCAAATAGAATTTCATCGCTTTTTTCTCTATATACTGTATCATTAATCATTTGCAATATTTCAATGCGGTGTTCTGGAACAGCAAAAAATCGCTACAATCTTATTTCCTCTCACTCGAATTTTCTCTATAAATTTTAACTCCAACTCAAAAGAAGAAGAATTCTATAATCATTTTTGGAATGTTGGAAAATTTCATCTCTATAAAAATCTTCGACTCTGATTCTTCTCGTTTAGTTTAATTATGAATTTTGAAATATTACGAATAGATCGATACATCATGTGAGCAAAATGTACCGTTAAATGCTCCTCTCTATTACTAAATTATAATGAAAATCATTTTACCTCCGAACTTATTTTACTTAATTTGCATAAAACGTTCCCGCTTCTCAATATTCATTTTATTTTGTCTAATTAAATATCGGAATGATACATAAAAATTATAAGTTAACAAATAAATATATCCGCGTTGTTAGAATAAAAAAAAGTTAAAAATAATTCTCGTTAAAAACAGTATTTAAACTGTTAAATCGCCATTATTACTTTAACAGCAAGCAGAGAAAATTCTGTACACTTAACACGTCGCTAATTACTATTTTTACCTTTTTTTGATGGAAGTTAAAGATTATTTCAAAAAATTAACAGAGAGGAAAGTTATTAAACGGTGTTTTTAACCAATAACTTAATTATGTTTCGCGAAATTAACATGATAAACGAGTTTACCAAATCTTTATCGCAGCTTGAGAGTTTTTAGAAGCGATATGCAAATTATATTGATATTTTTAATTTTTATAATTATTAGACGATATTTTTTCACTGTATCGTTTATATTACGCTATTTTACAAGTAAATTACACGCCGATTTTTGAAAATGATAAAGAAATAATTGACTTCATCATTCACAAAAAAATTCCATTTACTAGTGAACAACCTGAGACTGTATAGTCTACAAACATTTTTTTAATTGTGGAAGTTTTTTAATAAACTGAAATTGCAAAATTTAGTTAAATATTTATTTAGAGAGTTAGCTATCAAAATTTGTATAATTATAAACAGTTAAAATGCGCTTTTTCACCATTAATTGTTACAAATAGTTGAAGACAAATATTTTAACAAGTTACCTGAATTATTTAATAATTCCTTCAATTCTCGTCTGCAAAATGCATTTATTTTGTAGAAACGTTTAGAAGATATTAAACAGACGTGAAAAATAGTTTTTTTTTTTCCGAAAAAAAATCCGTAAACAATCATGTTTAGTAAATTTGGGGAAAAAAAGAGAGATAAATCTCGAAACGTATTTATTCAACTATAGTTTAAGAACTATTCTTTAGATTTAACGCAATTCAAGACGAATCAAAGGACGTATCCATGAATTGCGTTAAATTCACTTATTTCTTCCAATTCGATTTTTAAGATCCTCATCGGGAATTTCCTCTATTGAGATCCAATCTCCATCTTCTCAGTCTGTAACCTGATGCGAATCATGAAAAGAAGTTTGATGGACTGAAATGAAAAATAGTCAGTCTTATAATAAATATCACTGCTATTCAGAAAGAAATCTTGAAAAATATTACTCGTATCTAATACTTTTTCTTTTTATCATCATTGTGATTTATCATCTCTGCCGATATTTTTAATGATTAAACTCCATTTTATTAAGTAAAGCGAAACGAGTTTTAACTGAGATTCATATCAAAACACGCTATTTATTCATAAATACATAAAAAATTAATCTCTATATATGAAGCTCTTAAACGAATTAAAGATAATGCAATCGTATAAAAATTAAGCTTAAAATATTCTTTAATGCTTTTGGCAGACAAACTGAATGCATACATATATCAGTATTAGTCGAGTTACAGGATAATTATTGCATTATTAATTATTTATGTGTGTTTTACAGTTTCCTAAGAGAGCATGAATAGTTAAAAAAGCAATATTTTCTTTGTGATTATATACATATATAATTTTTTTTTGCTTCTTCTTCTTTCCTTCCTTAGATAATGCAGTACCTCGAGTTTTTAAATAATGCTACCCCTGGACATTATCACAATTTATTTTTCAATACAAAGAGATTTAAGAGAAGCCATAAAAACCCATTTTCATATTTTTCTTTTGGTTAATCATGCCTCTTCACATTTGGCAAACTTCTAGCTTTATCTTCTCATCAGTAGCAGTACTTAAATGACATCTAATACCTTAAATATTCCATTTAATACAATGAATAAAAATGAACAATCCCTTAAAGTATCATTTCCTGAGAGGAATAAAAAGAGTCTAGAGTGATCCTGTCTTTGTCATCAAGCGCCCACAGCCGGATATGGAGAGAAGACTGCTTAATCAGATGCGGTGACACTTGTATGGCATTGATTGACTGTGCGCTCTTAAACACCGACTCGTAGCTTAGTCCATTGAGCTTACAATGTCCTAGCTCACCCCTTTTCTTCCGCCGGCCACAATAAATAGCTAGGATGAATTATTACCAGCTTTTTAATAATCATTTTCTATTACCCGCCACGCTTTAGGGGGAAAAAATGATCGCTAGACTTAACGAAACGATAATGCTTGCCTTGTGGAGGGATAAAGCCGTGCCAGGAGGTTGCACAGACTAAAAAATATCCCCCTTATAAAAGAAAGTAGACGCAGATATATACGAATTTAATTCCCGTATTTTTGCTACTGCTGGATTCGGAGATTTAGCAATGTCATTATATTTAAGTTAATTTTGTAAAATATGCCGTCGCTTTCTTTTTCTAACAATGACGTCGCTGTCACCCAATTCCCCCTCACTTAAGCATCATATATATATAGTTTTTTTTCCCCTCTACCCTTACAATAGGGTCTTTATTGTATTATTTATGCATAGATTCCGCTCTGCCATGAATGAAATGTCAAGAAAGGTTTAAGAGAGAAAATTATGACTGGAGGAGTTTTTTTATGTGGGAAAACTAATGAAATTTTGTCTCTCCAACAAACTTTTTACAGAAAAAAAAATTAAAAAAAAAATATATTAAAGTTTGTTGTTGCAGGTTGCTTTAGTCTCACTGCCAGAGATTTCGACCATTAAACTATTAAAAAAATATTCGAGATCGATACAGGAATGTATAGTAATTTGTTTATCACACCACGCCCTGAATAACATCGATTCGGAACCATTACAATACAAGAATTCAATTACTTTCGGGGGGTAAAAAGAGATTCTTGACAAGTTTTCCATCTGTTTCGATATAATTTCTCACGAAAAACTAACACCCAGGGAATAATTTTTGACATCAACAAGGCAAACAGAAAAAAAAAGTGGCAAGAAAACACGTGTATGGTCTACATATATTCGATAATAACAATAAAAAAAAGAAGTGCAAATAGTTACAACTCGTCGGTATTTCTTAAGATAATTGATGAAGAAAACACGAAGTGTATGTTTTCTCATCGCCTCCCATCTTCATAGATTTCTCTCTATCAATGGTTTTTTAATACGAGACAATGCTTTAGAGTGGAAAGTAGATACCCGATTATCCACTGTTTTGTAAAAGGTACAATTTGTGAAGATTTGTTTCCGACCAGATAATGTAAATTTTCCCTCTTGTTAACTTTAATGATAGTTATGGCGCTGTCATCCCATGTAATTTTTCATGCTAGAAATTACACCCTCTCTATATAACAATGGATATCAAGCGACGAGTCTTTGTCGTCATTACAGCAACTGTCCTGACCCGATCGTATTACAAGCGATAATTTCACCCTCTGTCGCTCATATCAAACATTACTTCAGTCATCCACGCTCTTTTTACAAAGGGAAAGCAGTCAACCTGATGGCAATGCATCACGCTTTTAGTAAAACACGTGGCCAGACATATTTTTTAAACACTTTTTTTCTTCTAACTTCTCCTTTAATTGATGGACTCTACGGATGGAATTACGTTTTTGTTTTTATGTAACTTTTTCCGATTTTCTTTAATGCATTTCTAGACTCGCTTTTCTTTTCTTTTTTTTTCTGTTTACTGAATTCGATACTTTTTCGTAATGGTCTTCTATAGAAAATGAAACAATTAAATTTTTTTATAAACTATTTTAATTATTAATTGTATAAAAATGCGTGTTTATGTCAATTTTTAGATGAAAAACAATAATAGCAACAACGAAAATCGAAATTTAAGTATCGTTTAGTTTAGATTTATGATACTAGAGGGAACTGTTAGACTGGGATGAAGATCGCGAATGAAAAAAGAGACGGGATCTAAAGATCATCATTTTTTTTTTAACTTAAAATGCGATTTGATTATTTTTTTTTTTTTTGTTCTGGCAGTTGGTTTAACAGTTAATCGGCATCTTTATGCATTTTAGATTATTTGAGAAAATGTTTACGTCTTCAATTAACCGCGTAATTTATGATGTATCAGCAAAACCGCTTACTATTATATCAAGTAAGCGTTAAATGCCCGTTGAAAATTATAAATTTTCCATTAAACATGAGAGTTAATTAAGTATATATTATCAATTAAACATTTTTCTAGTGCAAATAATACCGAAAACATAATAAGACGCGATTCATAGATGCAAGGTATTAAAGGAAACACACCATAAAATACGTGATAGAAATGAACTTTCTATTTTTTAATGAGTACAGCTTAATCTAGACTTATTTAAATATATTTTTAATTAACTATTTGCGTCAATTTTTAATATACCAGTAATAATTTTATTTAGTGAGAGGAAAAAAAATGTATTAAATTTTGTCGAGTCGCCATCTTTTGAGAGATTTTATAATTAAATACCAAGCGATCTATAGATACTGCCACCTGGTATTTAAAATTGATACTAAAATAAAATAAATTATTGACTTTTGTTTCGTATGATTTATTTTTTTTTTAATGATACGGCGACCACCGAGATCTACACTCTTTCCCTACACGACGCTCTTCCGATCTATATTATTATATAAAATAAATTATCCGATTTAATTAAATATCTCTTAGTTTTTATATACAATTAAAGAAACTAGTCAAGATAAATTTGGAAGAAACCATAAAAAAAATTTTGTAACTTCTTCAAATTTGGAATTATGTGGGAGATAGTATCCTTTATATCACGAAGAGTTTCTTTTTTCTAGATCATTAAACAATTTCATTGGTGTATGTAAGCTGTCAGTTCCATCTCGAAACAGTTTTCTAGTGACTAATAGGTCTGACTCCTAAATTGTTTTACTTGGTTGCGCTTTAACGCAACTTGCGGTCGACAAATAAAACTATCTGCCGTTTTGTCAGTTCAAGAATGATGACTATATCCATTAAAATAATACTAATAATAAAAGTATGCCGTGTACAAGTTATATAAGACGCATTATATATATATATATATATATATATATATATATATATATATATATATATATATATATATATATATATATATATATATATATATATATATATATATATATATATATAGATATGTAGACTTTAAGTCGTAGCCGTGCTACCTTCATTGTTTGTTTTATCCTTTTTGACCATTTTCGTCTTATGAGCTATCCAAGCGAAATATTTGACGCTACGACAAATATCCGGATAGAGAAAAACCTTAAAACCGTCAATAATGTCACAAACACTCCCAAAAAGTTTCCAATATACTTGGACAAAGATGTTTCATTACCTGTAACAGATTGAAAGTAAGACAGGTGATGCGATATCGGATAGAACCTATTGAAGTTTTTCTAGAAAAGTTAGAAAGATAAAACAAAAAATAAAAAAGCGGTTATTAGAGAGTGTAGAAAGATAGCATTAACGTCTTTCTATCTAAAATTGCATCTTTTATTATTATTATTTTTTAAATAAAAATATATCCGACTAGTTGGCGGAGCTAGACCAGATCAAGTTAGTTTCCTTCCATTAATCAAAGCGCTCGTCCAAGAGTTGCGCTATGGCTAGAACAAAAGATAATATTGATAAATAGCAAACACAGAACGTCTGACACGTAGTAACAAAGTTTTCTAAGAGAGATATATATATTTATATATAATTGAACAATTCCATTTAGAATTTTGTGTAGTCGACAAATTTTTAAAAAAGAACGAAACGGGTTATAATACTAATTATAGTTGCGTAATTCGGAAAGGAAAAGTTTTAAAATTGGGAAGTTGTCGTAACAAGCATTTAATTTGAGTGGGGTACAAGTAGAAAGGAGACGTAATTAAGTAAAAAAACATACGGTCATATATCAAACAGACGGAATTTACTAAATGGGTTTAACATAAAGGCGATACGTTCGTATAATACTATCAATCATCTTAACAGAATTTTACAGACGTTGACACTTTAACTTAGCAGTTAGGAATCATATTTTTAACAAAGTATCTTTGCGCGCAGTTTTGAGCGATTTGTATTTTGCGACATGCATAGACAATAAGGATTAAAGGAAGACGAAAGAAAAAAAAAAAAGAAATCAAATAAAATAAAAGTAAAAAGACAAGCAATGGTCTTCGGTCACTGTCACTACAGATCAGGACCGTCGTCCGTCACTTGCCAATTATACTCACGTCCGAAGCGCCAATATTTATCACTTAGTAAATGAAAGAAATTGCAAAGTTGCAACATTTGAAACATGACAAAATGCTTTACATTGAGACATACGCTCTTTTGTCATTGACACTTTTTAAAGAGATAAATGTTAGACAATTTGTTTCTGTTCTTGTTGACATTACTAAATGTTGTAAATAACTACGCTTGACGTTTTCGAAATATGAATATATCAATTTTTAAAAGATATAGAAAAGTTTAAGTAATTAAATATGATTCTTATTAGTTTCTCTTTTTTTTTCCTTCTCCTAGTTTTCTCTTGGGGGAATTTATAACCTGTCAAGCTCTTGTAGCGAAAGGGAAAAGAATATTGGCGAATTAAAATTACCAGACTTCCAATTACTCATTTTAAGTTTTTTAAAATGAGATAAAAATCCGCTTATAGAAACTAATTTTATGATAAATCGCAACGTTTGTTAGAGAAATTAGTATACAGAACGAATCTTGGCTTTCTTTTTTTTAACTTCTTTTTTCCCCTATTGATATGCAGAGAGAGATATCGCACTTTGATTTTTACCTAAAAATGGGTTGATTTTATTCGAAATCAAACCAGATGTTTCTAGAATATACATGAACTGTAGTCATTCTCCCGATACTTCTCTAACATCGACACCTGCCTTTGAAATAATAAGACAACTGTGGAATTTTGATAGAAGACACACTGAATTTTTATATAAAATTCCTGCCGATTGGAATACCCGATTTGAACTTGGCCTTCGAATAAATAACATAAAATCGACCACAGCGTATTTTCCACCGAAATTTTATTTTTCCATCTTTTTCTTTAACGTTTTATAAATATTACCTTTACTAATCTGTAAAAAAAAATCCTATATCGTGCATCCCAAATAGATCGATAAATAAATATATTTCGAGCAAATATTTTTTCCCTCCAACTATACCGAAACTTGGAATTAATATAAAGTGAAGATTTAATAAAGTTTAGATTAATTTTTGTTTATATTATATAGGATAATGCGAAGAATCATCGAGTTCTGCGCTAATTTAAGATGTTTTTTTGAAAAATTTGGGCATAATTTATGCTTGACGATACTATTTTAGAACTCTAAAAGAAGCAAAGATGGTAAAGAAGCAACAAACAGAATTATTATAGTTTCTGCAGGTTTACATCTATTTTGTGGAGACAGAAATTAAATCCGCAAACGGTCAGATGATGATGCTTACCATTAAGAGAATTGGGACAAGTTTGCTCATTTCTTTACTGAACTAAAATAACAATAATCTTCATACTTTTGCATTATATACAATACATTGATTATATTTTAATTCATAGATTTTTATGAAATTCTGCAAAAAAATTTTAAAGATATATTTGGATAGTTTCGTTTCTTACACGCATATTTTCCTCTACATAATTATTTAATGGAAAAATATGTTATGTGGCTCCTTAAAAGATGAGCAGAAATTTAATTAATGCAGATTTAAACCAATTAAAAAATACTTTTCTATCCACTTATCACACACATTTGGAGAAGAGCTGAAAACAAAAATAAAAAATTTAAATTATCATTATTATTATTATTTTTAAATTAATTACAATATTCGTTAAGATTTGTTATTAAAAATAGTAAAAAAAGAAAAGAAAAAAGGTGGTTTAAAGAAGCGAATCCGGGATAAATTGGGAGAAATTGTTGATTGTTAGTAAGCATCCCTACGGCTTTATTTCCTCATCAAAATTGTAAGAGGATGGTTTGGAAAATTCCCAATTGCGTCCAAAATCTTTCCAAACAACTTAGTTTGATGATGTGGCATTTAGTTCCTAGTTGATAGACCCGATTGAAGCCAAGTCATAGTAATTTCGTCTCTTGAAAGGGGTAAGTCAGCAAAACTTTAATTACACAACAGTTACACTCACATAAAATCGTCGTTTGTTACTTCATTACCATTTTTACAACCATTCAAGATGGCGGCAAGAAAATAATTAAAGACAATCTCCCGTTCTTATCTGGATTTCGATATCTTGACGGTAGAGAGTTTCATGCAACGGTAACTATTTAGACTCCATTTAAATGGAAATAGAGGTGGACCGGTCGTAAAAGCTGGAAGAGAAGTCTGGACCATACGTCCCCTGCTGGCCAGTATGGAAAACACGTCCGAATCCTAGCGATCGATCACTAGAAACCACTCTGTATTTTTATTGATTCCCCCCTCCTTCTCCTTTAGACTGAAGAGCAGTAGCCTCTTCTGTCCTTCTCAGACAGAGAAAATATGTTTCGTTCTCCCTTCTGCACTCCCGTCTTTCAAATTCCACATCATTAAAATAGAAAGTCCTCTATAGGACTAGTGAAAAAGGTTGTTTGTTCAGAGAGAGAGACACATATGCTCGACTGAAAAATTCTGCTTGCCCTAGCTTTTTTATTCGTTATATCTACCAAGGTGACAGTTCTTCAGCAGATTGTGCTTTTGTTCGATCGGATAGATCAGCTGGAGACGTGAAAGATTTCAGAATAATAGACATAAAAGCCATCTATATTATCGGAATTTATCTCTTAGAAGTGTAATTTCGTCTTCTCCAGCGAATAAAATATCTCCAAATTTGGTTAAGACACATCAGAATTTCTTTTCCGATGCTGCATCACCTAAATGCTATTAATCTAACATACACATTTATATAAAAAAGCGGAGTTTAAACGTCTTTCTCCGTCCTCAATAATTTATAACCGACTCTTCCCAACATGCAAAATCTGTCAGAATCTCTTCATTCATAAATATCTGTTGATGGTGGTGCGATGTCGACGATAGAGTAGTAGAAGGGGAAGAAAAAAAAATCTTTCTTAAGAGGAGTAAAAGTTGCGAGACACGAAAAGAGGAAAGAATTAAAAATCAAATTTTCCACAAAACGGCATACAAGAACACATTTCTATGACGGGACAAGAAATTAATGGGCCAAATCCTACATCGGACCCCATAATTTGCTTTGAAACCCTGACTCCTAACCATTTTTTGCCTCTCACATCTCTAATCGGTATTTGTAAATCGTTGGAGCGTAGATTTCTCTTGATACTGCTCTAAAAAAAATATAAAAAATGCAGATTTTGGTGGGTTATGGAGTGAGAATAACGGAAATTTTTTCCCCTCACAAACGGATTTCCGCCATTAAGAACGATTTATTTACGTTGCGTGTACGCGTACATATATATATACATTTATAAAAGATCAACAGATTCTCCTTAAAAAAGAAGACACGCGGCAAAATTTAAATCTTGACGGAAATAATTATTTAGTTTAGTTGGATGGTCTGTGCACGATAAATAAAATTCCGGATGGTAGAGAGAAATCATTCTAACTTCTTAGACTTTTAGCTACAAGATACTAGAGCCTATTACAGTATTCACTTAGGCGGTGCTGAATTATTCAGAACACGAGATGGTGCAGCTTATACAAAGTCTGAATTGTATCAGGGAGTTTCCATCTTCAACATACCGGACCATATTCATTAAGGTTAAAGTCAAAAGAAAAATGGCGCGCTTAAAAATTCGATTTCCTGAACTCTAATAATTCATTTAAGCTTCTTTCTAATATAGTAAAGATTATATATGTATGGTAAGAGGAAATTCGTTTATTATTATTTTTTTTTCTTATGGTGGTTTATTTTCTTTTTTTTTATTATTATTTTTTCTTCGTCGTCGTCTTTTTAGACTCGGGTTTCTGGACCTGGTGAATTATTTAAGATTGCGAAACAGTAACCCACCTTTTACAGACATCTCATGAATAAGTCAACAGACATCGAATATTTTGACAGGGCCTTTACCTACCCCCTATCTTATTCTCATGGTAAACTGATTGGATAAAGCTAAGTCTCTGCTGGAATAAAACTTCTTGTTACGGAAGAAGAGGAATGGGCGGCACCTAAAAATGACCAGTGCAACAAGCTACCGGGTCATCTTGGCTATTTTTTGGTAGTTTGTGCCAGAGAGAGAGAGACGGACTGGATCTTTCGCTCCTCCAACTCTACATCACCTTAAGAAATCCTCGATACGATGAATTAAATATGCTATTAATGGACCTTAATATGGCCCCGTGAATCTTTAAGAAGTGGTTTCTGCTATAATGCACTTATATACATACGGGATGTTTTTCTTGATTTCTCTATTTAGTCGTGACGTTGACTGATGCCACGCTATCTTTTAATCCAGTTTAAAAACTGATTCATCTATTATAGCCGAAACGATTAAGCAACGATGCATTTAAACAATTAAAAGTGAAAGCAGCAAAGCGTGAAGAAGCCAACAGCAGCAGCATCGTCGTCGTCTTAGAAGCGCAAAGTGGACAATTGTCGAGTTTGCGCTATTCTCGGTGGACTGTCTGATTTTTTTTCTTTCTCTCCTCCTCCTTCTTCTTCTTTAAATCTCCCTTGACCTGGGGTGCTGGAGATGTCCGGATGCTGGTTACTATGGAAACAGCCTGTACATATTCAAGAGTCTTCTGGCAACGGCTGATCAAATGGCACTCTACGCCATTTTAAAAAGTTCTTATGCAATATTTTCTTTCGAGTTCAATTGTATACGAAATACGGCAATGTTTCCCCAATCGACTATCATTTTCGCCTAATGGAGAAACAGTGCAATATTTTGTTGTTTGATCAATTAATGGTGACTGCTGGTAATGCGATGGGATCAGAGACAGTAGGAGATGTACCTCAATGCGTCTTTGTTACATATGTCCCGCTGCAATGTAAATAAAAGAATTTATAGCGAGCAGGAGGAAGAAAATCGCGCATTTTCTACCCATCCAAAGACGAAATTTTATTAAAATATACTCGAATATAATTGGAGAGAATATCTAAACAGATATGATTATAATTGAATAACGTATCTGCGTAACATTTTTAAAAATTAAATCGAGAAGATTTATTCGCATATTTATTTATTATTATTATATTTTTTTTTAGTTTTCAAAATATTTCAAATGTTTAATTCCATCTTGTTTATTTTTCTTTAACATGAAGTCGCATCTGTAAATCCCTATTGTTTCTTAATATCCGTGTTGCTTGTTACCAAAGTTGAATTGCAAATTGTCGAACCTTAACAAGCACAGCAATTTACGAAATATTGTTAAGGCACAGAAAGGAAAAGAAGGAAGGGAAGAAAAAAAAATTGTGTATATATTGATCGACTGTAAGGACGTTTCTCCGAGCTAGCAATACTATAGAGAAGAGGAGAAAGATTATAGTCGAAAGATTCTAATACTCTAGACCAGATTTACAAATGGCTAGGTTAACAAATCGATGTTCTTTAAGAGAATTGTCCCATTTTTCCTCCCCCTGTCTTAAATCGTGCCCTTTTTAAAACAACAAGCGTCATCAAGTCGTCTCAAAGATCAATTTGGAACGTTTATGCGTGTACAAAGCGACGCAACTCGCGACAAACCCAAATGAACGTTTTCAAATGAATAAATGTTAAGAATTTATTTCCTTAATCAGCTCTAAAAAACTTGCATTTCTTTCTCTCTTCCCCCTTTTTTTTTCTCCTTTATTTCTTTCCTGCCTGGAAGGACTCCACTACCCCACGCCAAGCTCTTACTTCTGTTGGGACCGAGGCAGAGTATCGATCGAGTAATGTTAAAAAAAATCTTCCCCGTCCCCTCTTCTACTACCCAGTTAATGCAGCTTCGGAGCAAGAACTGATTTAAAAAAAAAAGAAAAAAGGCAGGGGAGGGGAGAAGCGGATCGATAAGAAACGAGGTCTACAACCCAGGCCTAGACGGGATACTCTGCGCTGTATGCTGAGGGTTGGAGAGTTTCTATGTGGAACTAAAGTCGAATTTCGTCTTCTCATCTTACTCCAAAGAACGAACGGTTTCTTTCAGACACGAAATTAGTTTTGAAAACCCGCTGTTCGGTGGATCTCCTCTCTTTTTTCCCCCTTCTTCTTCTCCTTCTTTTGTATGGATTCCAAATTCGGTTAGTTTTAATATACGTTAAAAATTTGTGGAAGAAAAATATCAATATTCGTACGATATTAGTGCAAATTTCGAGCAGAGACGGATCGATGCACAGAATAATAGTAGTAAAAAAAATTTATTAACTGTCCTTAATTACTTAATATGTGTCGTGAGATACAAAACGTATCAATATACTAGAGTAACCTTGACATATCAGCCATACAATATATTACTGTAAATTCCACAACAGGGTTTTCGGTACTCAGCTTATAAGCCCGAAGCTTGCACATCACCATTTAGCATGTAGGCTAGGATTTTCACTTTATAGGACCCAAGGGATGATGTATCTCGTTTTCGAACAGCCAGACACGTGTTGTAAATCACGGTTTCCATCTCAAACACGTCCAATGTTATTTCACCTCCCTCATCTCTTATTACCTGCGTTGAGTCATTAAATAAAGGAGTTTGGGTCAGGCTGAATCTGTTAGTGTCAACTCTCTTCATTAACTATAATACATTTTAATGTCCATGCATTTACCCTCTCTCTCTTCTCTTAGAATAGAAGCAGAGACTAAAAGATATTTTGATGTACTGCAAACTATTCGTAACGTCTTCTCTCCTTTTTAAACCTCTCTCTATTAAAAATATCCTGTAACGTGAACGATAAATCGAGCGAATTATCATCGAATTTATAAGTGATGCGGAAGATGAAAATAATTTAACTAAACGCTCTTATATTTGATCGTATTGTACGTTTATCGTATGTTTGCATTAGCCAAGCTTGCAATCAAAACAAGAGAGACTGGTGCCACAAAAAAAAAAAAAATAGTTTTTTTTTCTTTCTTTATGCAATTTTTTATTACCAAAAAAAAAAAAAAAAATAGTTTTTTTTCTTTCTTTATGCAACTATCGACAAAAATTTACAAACAACCAACTAATGAGCTATCGACCTTCACCACTCCAGCAGCACTCCAAAAACTATCGACCAAGTAATTTGTGTTTTTATAGAAGAACATACTTCGATTTGAGAATCATAATAAGATAAATTAATATAAATGAATAAAGACATTTTAAATTCTGTCAGAAATTAAAACCCTGAAAAAAAAAAAAAAAAATTATCCTTTCTTGATATTAAGCACCTTTTTTTTCCCTTAAATTTTCCTTTTTGCCGTAGTTCAATTCGTCAGAAATTCATTGTCATCAGAAAATAGTTAAAATGTCGATATTACGAATCTTTTCGATAATGATTAAGTGCATATCAGGAAGAACATTAATCGGTAGAATGTGCGGGTTTTAATTATTTTTCTTTCTTTCTTATAAATGCGAATTTATATATAAATTTTCTTCACTTAAGTCTCTCTCATAACTGATAGAAGTTTATGCGAATAATTTAAGCACTCGAGTTTTCGTGTAAAAGCCATCGGGATCACTAGATCAGGTAAAGAAGGAAGTGCATGCATTAAACTATGAAGCCACTCAAGGAAGTATCTGCAGAGAACACGCCCAGTTAAATCATCAATTCTGAGTAATTTTCAAACACAATTTACATCCCAATAAAGTCTTCGATACCTCTCTCATGCCGAATTGCCTATATCTCGACTGCAAAACGTGTGCGCTCAACAAGTTTCGCTCGTACGAGAATTTTTTTGCATCACTCAGAACAGCATGAATTCTTTAAATGTTTATACGTACACTTGTATATTAATTCTTAAATATTTGTTAACGGTGATCGTTTGATTTTTGCGGAATATAATCATTCTTATTTTGAAAATATTCGAATAAACATGGTAAAGAATCTTTACGGTTGATCGATTTAAATCTCTTTTCTCTTTTAATTCTCTTTGCTTAAAGATATATCGAACAAAACTATACAAAACTGAACAATTTTCTGGTCAGGGAGATTCACACAACTCTCCTTTCTTATAGGCTGTTGTCACCTGATCATTATACTGTGAAATATTACTGAATCTCCAATACGAGTACATGCCTTGACTGCCGATTACAGTGCATTCTGGTACAGTGGATGAAAAACTCACAATTTTTACATTCCCGGCTGAAGATCGCATCAAAAATCAATTTATGACAGCTTGGTTGCTATAGTAACGGATGCAGTGTGGATGCTGCTGCGGGGGTAGATGAGGCGACATAGGGGACGTAGGGGATAAAAAAATCCCTAACAACTAGGAGCAAGGAAGTGAGATGGTGAAGGACCTCTCATTATAGACTTCTACTGACCGGGAGAGATTTTTTTTTATCCGTTTTCTTCTCTGCCTTGGGTGCAAGTTTGAATATCAGGTTGAATACCAGTTTACGAGATTCTAGGCGAAAGTTCACACCTCCTGAAGTGATGGATGATCTTCATTCCGTTTGACCATAAATTTTTCTCTTTGCACGGTCGATGCGTTCAAGAAACGAAGAAATTTTAAACAGTACTCAAGTTTATTATAAGTTAACTGCAGCCAGAAGAAGGGAAAAAAAAGATAAAAAGTTTGCCAAAGAGCAAGGAAGAAAAATAATAATACTAATAGTAAAAAATCGCGAAACGATGATGTTAATTATATGTCGCAAAACGCATTTAACCTACGAAATTATTATTACAACTTTTTACTCATCTGGAAACATTTTTTTTTCTCTACCTCTCTCATTTTAACGATTGTCCCAACACGTGATTCCAGTTTGGTATATTAGTGTGAATTAGTGGAGTAGCTAGGCTCAGAACATTAATCCACTTAATTACGATTACTTATGTCATTATCCTGCACTTCACTGTTTTTCTCCGACCTGTTTAATGTCACAATTTTTCATTAGACTTATAATGACACACGAATGCATTCATTCGCAGAAAATCCCTTTCTCTATATAGATTTTTCTCCAAACGATGATGCTAAGATGCAAATTACGTTATACACTCTTTAACATGGTCGATATCGTCGTATATAAAAGTTACTATTATTATAATTTCTCGATGTTATCTATAATAATCTATATACTTACGATAAAGGAAAAAATATATACTGTATATATATTTTTAGGTTATCATTAATAAGGGAGATTAATAATTCTGTCAAATTAATCCTGCAAATTTATGATCTTATAAAAGTTTAAGCGATATAATTTCGAAACGGGTAAAGTACAGACTGAATGAAATAAAATGTCTAAAATTACATTTGCATCTAATTTTTTATATTTAAATATGTATAAAAATTAATCATAAAATGATAGATTTTTTTTTTTCGTCCACCTGCAATTTTTTATATGCATGGAATAAAAAAAGTTAAAATATCTAAAATTATTTAGATGTATTCGTGTCGAAACTTTTGTTTAAACGGGTTTTATATATATATTTTTTGTATCGATTTTTTATTCTTTTAATTGCGTAGAATCAAAGTCAAGAGAAAGTCGCATTCTAACTTTATTTTTTTCTATCTATATTTAGTTACGAAAGAGCAAGTTAAACGTTTTGTCAGACAGTCGCCATGTTTACGCATCAATTAATCGCTCAGTGACAAATTCCGCACTTAAAAGTGCGATTTGTTTACACTCGTGAGAATTTTTATTTTTTTTCTTATCCGAATATAGAAATGCGAACTGTAGTTTATTTATCCATCCATCTTTGACCATTCAATCTGTTAGATTTTTATTTTATTTATTTTTTTCTTCTATCTATAAGACCGAAGAGAGTTCTCGTCTAGGTAACACTTGTTATAGCGAGATAGATGGAAACACAATTTCGAATTCTGTTTTCATTATCGGAATTCTCTCTCTCTTATTTTTTTTCCCCAGATGTTGTGTCATCTCTGATATAAAGAATTCGAAAAATCTGCGATCTCGCACATTCTGACAGGTGAAAAACACGCATCTATCAGAAAGTTCGCTAACTACCCTTTGTTATTTGATTGATTTTTGAAAGCCAGTTTATTATTTTTATTTAATCGTCATCAAGCAACAGTAAAAGCGGAAAGATAAATAATCAGAAAGAAAAGTTATTAAGCGCAAAAAAGGAAGGGGAAAAAAAACCTACTGTATATATAAAATTATAATGGAAATCAATGTCGTTTGACCCCGATATATTTAACGAGACGAATTCAAAGAATTGTTTACAGCCGAACAATTTCTTTAATGTCTGTGGCACCTGAAGTGAGCAAAGTCATTAAAAACGAGCTTCCTAAAGACACCACTTATATATAAATATATATATATATATATTATTTTTTTGCGAATTTTTTCCTGCTGATGAAAATCTATCACGGCGTAACGGCTTATGATTCTTAGAAGTCAGTCAACAGTTGTGACCACGGCCGCATCGTAACCATCATACTGTTTGCTCATAAATTTTACCTGCACACAGCGGAGTAAAAGAGGTAGCAACTGTTGAGGGGGTGGCGTGCGGGGGGAGTAAAGACCGTTATTAAAATGCAGATGGCCAACGGGCTCTAGAAGACCTGATAGTCTGATTTCTAACGTCGATGTAACATGGCTGTCTTTCAACAGTTCAGGGGCCATCAATGTTTTATGGGAAAGACGGTGTGCGAACATTTGTCACTAATGCAACTCGTTAGGCCGTTTTATTACCATCGAAAATAATGCAAAATTCGCCCTCTTTGGACGTTAGCTTGGAGTACAGGCGAGCGATAAAGACAGCTGGTGCTAACAAAATGACGTTTTATACGACGACAGGCTAGGAGAGAGAAAATGAGAAGCTGTAATATTAATTAATTGCTTGTCTCTCTCACTCTCTCTCTTCTCTTCACGACAGTGAAACGATGGAAAGGATGCATCCTAAAACTGGTCGAGTAATTACGTCACTTCATTTAGTCCAGGAAGTGGTGAAGTCGTGTTATTGTCATACGTATGGGTCATCTTGATAGGAAGAGGTGAGCTTTCTAGAATGCACAAGTCACTTTTGATAGGCACTTATTACATCTCTGCAAGTGGACCCTTACCCTCTTATCGTCATCAGCCAGATGGCTTGACATGTTAAGTACTTTAGCTAAAGGAGGGAGGCCACCACTTTTTGGAAAGGCCATATGCGTCGTCAAATGTCGAAACTACGTCGTTGGGATATCTGTGATGTTGTAACTCGCTCTTGTCTTCTGTTGCCAACATAAAACGGAAGGATGGACTGAATAAACTCGATCAAAAGGAAGAAGAAAAAAAAAGATCAATCTGTATGCTATCGAACCAGTTTCCGGTTTAATTAGACTGGCGATGAAACAGAGAATTATATATATGGTCCAGATGGGAAGAGACGTCTCTCTGATGAAGTTCTCAAATCCGATAGCAAAACAAGAGCCGGTAATGGCCTAGTAGCTTCTATTCTATAAAAGCCCATTTATTCGCCTCTGTCCACAATTGTGACATTAATAAGTTTCAAGCCACGCCCCCTGGCGGGTTAAAAATTGCCACGGAATTACCACCAAGGGATCATTGGATGGATCAGAGCACCGTTTCTGATTGTACCCTGCGGCGTTGAATTTGCATAGAAATATCGTCCGACTCCTCTTACCACTCACTACTCTCTTTCTCTCTCTTCCTCCCCTTCGGTCGTTCATTTACCTGCAAACAGCGAAACGGAGACAAAAGAAAGTGTTGCAAATCAATTGATTGCATCTTAACGAAGCAAATTCTCCACACCCCCGACAGCATCAGCAGCAGCAGAAGCAGAATGTTTGTAATCAAGCTAATATAGAAATGGTTCTTCCAACTGATGAACCGACTTCGACAAAAACCGTATTTTAACTTTATAACTTTTATATAGTTACTAATCGACTTTATACCAAACTTTGAGTCGGCTTTTTCTCTTTAAGTTAATCCCGTAATGAACGAAACGATGCGTTGACTCGCGACTTTATTACAGTCTTTTGATCTCCAATTTACTCCACAATTAACAATTAATTCCAATATTCAGTAAATTAAATATAATATAAAAAAATAATGATGATAAAATTGCTGCCAGACATTCTCCGTATTACGAATAGTAATAATAATTTTTGATAGAAAATTTGGATTTGGCAGAGCGCGAATTGGACTGCGTGTCCAATCCATCATACGACGGGGGCAAGAAGATAACGATCCCGAGGGACACCATTAAAGGGAAAAATAGAAAAGCATCCAGTTGTCTTAGCAAACTGATTAATGGGCAGGTCACGTGACGAGAGAGAGAGCGAGAGAGATGGTAGTGTGTAGTGCATCGGAGCAGTCATATGTTGCCCTGGAACTGGTCTGCAATGAAGTCTTGCATCGCCAGCTAGATGCTAGTTCATCATCGCAATAATGAAGTTGGTGAGTCACCCGAATCTAACGTCTGCCTGGAGCAGTCCTACTGTCATTTAGGTGCATTAATTTTCGCCCAAACCAATGACGTCAACTCCGCACTACTTATTAGTGGTGGCTGCATGGTTCATTTGACAAACAAGGTGACACACGTCGCGTAGAAAAGGGTTGTGGGAAGTTATACCGAGTCCACCCGTCAACCTCATTAGCAGCGTACCGGACAATGAGAACTATTGTCTGGTAGCTGCACCTTCAAACACCGCACCCTCCTATGTGTAAGTCATTATCGGGTCGAAATGACCCAACCTGATATATATATATATATATATACACACACACATATACACGTTAACATACATGAGTGTGTGAGCGGACGCTCCACGAAAGTTGCAAATTGAGATTACTATATGCAAATGAAAAAGTTGCCTGCCCTCTCATTTCGTTGTTTAATTACTAAAGAAGTGTCAGGAGATGAGGAATTTAATTTAATATATGATTCCCACAGGCAACAGGAATGGGATGAACAATGTTCTGCGCCTAATTATAAGGCTTGACGCTTCATTGATTTGCGTGTTTGACGCGTTGTTCGTCGTGTGTTTGACCAGATTTTTGCTGTGTTTCAGTAACGCCTCTTCTGTTGATCTTTTATGAAAAATGACACCGACTAGACACACAATACAGGGAGAAAAAACATCCGCATTTGTTACAATTAACCGACACCGAAAACAAGGTATGATTATTAAAAATGGCGATTTTGACTACGTCTAAAACTCGAATCTTGAGTTTAAAAAAAAGGGGAGCAAACACGAAAGCAATAAACAGTTTCGAGAAATATAAACGTATACTAAGAACCGAAATAAATAACATTAATGTTTTTATTGCAGATTACCGCTTTTTATTGCCCTTAAAAATTAAGCATTCGCAGTCAAAAAAATGTGGCAATTAATATCGGACAAATGCGGTGGCGAATTTATATTATTTTTGCTCTCTGGTGCGATGAAATTAATGTGGGCATCAGGACAAAACCCCCTATCCGCAGTTATCGATCGTCAAACGCATATGTTATGGTTAAAAACTGATGGTAGAAGTATCCATTCCGAAGACGATCTGCAGGGTTTTTCGATGTATAAAAGGAGGAGGAGGGAAAGAGAGAGAGAGAGAGAGAGAGAGAGAGAAAAGGAAAAAAAAGAATAAAGCAGTAGATGGAAAAACGATGTTTTGAATGCAAACTTATCTGTATTATTAATGACTGACGCGGATCTGTTGGTGAAGATCTAGCAGTTGAAAGTTTGATGAACAAATAACAGTGAAATAGAAGCTAAAATATTGAAATTGCCCATCCAATAACGAAACAATACATAAGGTTTAACAGTTTTGAATTGTTGGCTTTACCCAAATGTTTTCTTAGATCCTTTCATGCTGCATAAGACGAAATTAAATTTGGAGAAAGGATGCAGACATACTTAAGAAAATTGTATGAATGCATTATTCATGTAACTTTTTGTTTTCGATTTGATAGTTTTAAAGGAAAATTATTGGATCTTTTACATTTAACGAAATTTAATAAATAAGTCGACTATCGATCTTTCACCGGAGGATATTTTCTCTGGTTAAATTAACCAAATAACCTCCCTGTTAAAAAAAATCACTTTTAAACGTCTACACGCGTTTGGAATCTCCGACTGTACCGATTAAAGAATAAAATTCAATATGTAAAAAAGTAAAAAAAAATACAACCATACAAAAGTAACGTTTAAAACTTTTATTTATTTAAAAACTCTGTTTAAGAAAACATTACAGATGCGAGTAGCATCGGGATTTTTTCACATGATACAAGTAACCAACAAATGAGGATATTTTCTGATCACCCCTACGTACTAGTAATTTTTCTGTTAACAACCAGATGGCGCCACTTGTCCGTTTTTAGATGACCCGAACTTTTATATTTCCCTTCCTTTTCCTACTCCCATTTTTTCCGTCGATAACGTGTTCTTCCCATAGCCAAGGAAAGAGAGTTTTAAAAAATCGATATTAAAGCAGCTGAGGGAACAGGTAAGAACCAGCAGAGCTTGGAGGGCATTTTTTTTCCCTTTATCTCTAACGGTACGCGCAGAGAGAAAGAGAGAGAGAGGAGGGGGAAAGAAAAAAAACCCTCTCTCTAAGCCTGAACTATAATTTAGAGTGAAAAAAATTACTGGAAAACCGTCGAAAGATGAAAAAGGAGATTTAGCATACGTTTTGAAAAATCCCCGCTTTACAAGAACAGTAAGAGTAGACGAAGATATATAAATGGCATTTCCACGCAAGAATGGGGAGAGGGTAGATAGATCATTGAGCTTAGAAAGGGCAGAAAATTCCATTCGTTGTTCTATTGGGGGTAGGTGGGGATGTGGGATAAGTATTCTATTTTATTTTACCTTTTTTTATTATTTTAAGTTTCCGAACGTGTATAATAGAAAGTACTCCAACGCTAGTATAATGAGATAAAGTCGTTGCTATAGAAACTGATTCCGGAAAGAGGTTTCATCCTTCCGAAAATGGACTGTGATGCGGTCAAAGAGACCAAACTGTCTCAATCGACACACTAATATCGGAAGAAGTAATTATGGTTGCAATTTGCACCAGCTGTTATTGAATGACAAAACTGTTCGGCTTCGCCAAGAGGTTTATTGTTATTATTATTATTATTATTATTTTACTGATATTAACGGTTTTCGCATTTTATTAGTTTTATTCGGGCATCGAACGGATTTTTGAAAAATCGTTGGTCGCTATAGAAAAATATGAAGATCGTACACCATCTTCGATAAATCCATTCAAGTCTCGCAAGCTGCTGACTTAACTATAATTTTCATGCAAGAAAAGATACAAAAATTGAAATCGGAAATTCACTCATAAATATTATGAAGACCTTTTTTTACTTTATTATTTTATTTTATATTTTATTGATTGTTCCTTTTATAATAATGATTATCAAACTAAATTATACGTTTTTCTTACCGTGCATTTTTAAAATTTGCATTAACTTAAAAATCGCTTTTTTTTTTGTTATTAAATCGAGTGATTCGCTATATTTTTTTTTTTGGACGAAGAGAAAAAGGATACAAAAACGTGAAAGGTTTTTCTATAAATTAATGTGATAAACGATTGTTTGTTGGGAAGTTCTTCTATCGATGATGAAAATTAGAAAGTGGCGAAATAAAAGTAATCTCAAACGAGACGTTTGGAGTAATAGTGTTGAACTGACGAATGTGAATCCGTGTGGATCCAGGTATAGTATCATCAATCTCGACAGGTTCCATTCATCAGCCAAAAGTTAAGTCGATCGAAAGAAGACAAAAGTTCGCAGAACTGATGCTATTGTAACTGCCATCAATGAGAGTACTACTCTCTTGAATTACAAATGCAACCTCTTTCCTAACGTTATTAACTTTATTCTAAAAAAATAAATTTATCGAAAAATAATCTTGGGATATTAAAATTTTTCGATAAACGGATTCGGATCAATCGAACGTTTCACGGCAGTGCGCCGTAGCATCGAGGAAGAGACACATCTACAGGGGTGGAGTATAATTTTTTTTACGCCAATGTCGAGGAAGTGATGTTACGTTTCGCATCAGGATAAGGAAGCAGGAAATGACGACTTGATGCCATGGTAACCCGCTAAACCGGACATCAGTCACGTGACGTCAACAAAGAACACGTGTTCTGTCTTTCCTGCCAATACTGTAAA
This sequence comes from Olivierus martensii, assembly GCA_000484575.1. NCBI lineage: Eukaryota > Metazoa > Arthropoda > Arachnida > Scorpiones > Buthidae > Olivierus > Olivierus martensii. The sequence goes on along the minus strand of AYEL01081757.1, from coordinate 48,240 downwards.
TGTTTAAACAGAATTCGTAACCAACATCAACAAATCATTACAAGAACAAAAAAAACTTAAATTTTGTTTAGATTCTAATATTTTTGTACCAATCTCGGTTACACGCTTTCTATTCTTTCTTTTTCTAAAGTTACCGATTCTCTTTATTTTGAATACAATATTAAAGAGATATTTTCGGAAAATTGGCGAAATATGTAAATTTTTAAGTCAATGGTGCAAGAAAGATTATGTTAACAGATGTTTGGGTTAAATGTATTACTGCAATCTTTTCGTCTTTACTTTATAAAAAGGGAAACGAAAAAAAAAAAATGTTTCTGTTTCATCAAACGTGCCTTGTTTGGAGACGGAAACGTCTTCGTTTTATTAAGATGCAAAGTCGTACTGGCAGCAAGAACCATCTGAATTTCAAAAACAAATAATATCGATCTAGAAAAAAAAAAACTCTTCTGTTTTAGTAAAATTGTTTCTTAAAACGACGATTATCGTCGTCATTATTCTCTTGTAGATTGAAATAATTAAACCGCAGGCGAAAATATGCATTTTGTGCAGATTCCTTCTCTCTCTTTCGGATCTCTTTGATCTAACCATTCCCAATCTGATTGGCAGAAGTGCTGTTAGGTGATCACGTGTCGCTAGCAGAGAACAAGTCCTTCTGTTGTCAACCACTTGAAGCAAGTGTGGATGGTCCGTGACTCAAATGTTAAGAGATAGAAGAACCTTTACCTAGTCGTCGAAAAGGAAGGCAAACAGAAGAAAAAAAAAAGAAACAATCGTTTCTAATACTTAATTAAGATCAATTTTACTTAATTTAATTTCGTTTTGTTGACATATTTAAAGGAGCATTCAGTACATCAAAAGAGAGTACGGTATATTTTAAAGTAATTTTTTGACTGAAAAATTCTCTATTAGATTGTAAATGAGCTATATTGTTAGCGAACAACGTAACGACGCTATTTGTCTATCTTGAAAAGCCAACGACAAACTTAATGACATGATCCTGCAAGGCACACCCTCCAGATATCTTTATCTTCGCTAAAATATAGAAAAATCCGCACACATACACACGTAAAGAAGAAGAAAAAAATTATATTTTAAGTAAGGCACTGAAGACAGAATTAAAAAAATAAAATAAAAAAAAAGAAGATAAAACTATTCTTAAGATTTTTGTCCATCAGTTTGCTGCTGATGTTTTAAATATTTTTAACGGTATTTAAATCAGTTTTCCGAGCATACTTGAATTTTATCACTTAGTTAATATTATGGATTGCCTTAGTAACCTGGAAAATGGTTGATCAATTCATAGACTCGCAGCATTTGCGTGTATTAGACATGAACCGATAACGTTTGCATTTTTTTAAAATTCTTATTTAAATATACAGTATATAAATATATATTTTTTTATTTCTGCAAAATTAATATTAACTGCGAAATGTTATCCCCACACGATTAATCGATTCGAATGTATCGATTTAACAATCAACCGAGAAATATCATCAAAGTTTAATATCAATATATACATAATAACTAAACCTGATTATTTTTAGAAAATATTTAAAAATTCTCACAAAAAACTATAATAATGTCGGGTTTGTTAATGCGCTTTTGATAGTTTAAATCTATATTTTTTTAAATATCTTTATTAGGTGATACTAATTAAACTCTCGATAAAAAAAAAAAAAGAAAAAAAATTCGCACGGATTCTAAACTGCTAAAAATCTGTTCAAACTGCGTTAACTATTAAAAATTATCTCTTGAGCGACGTAGATTTATCAAAATCTAGAAACCTTATTTTTTTCTCCTTCTTCTTCTTCTCTTCGGAAAATTTAGACGAAAAAACGCGCTTAAATCGTTAAAAAACACTGGACTGGAATTACTCTTTGAATGGAGATTTATTAATTATGTAAAGAAATTAAAAACTTTGGCAGGGTAAAAGAGATTAGGAAAAAAAATCTGTGCTTAAGAGTTAAGGATAGTCGTCGCTGCCTATTTAATTGCCAAGTTAAGGTATGATAGATCGGCCTTTTGAAAGACAATAGATGCCTTCTATCATAAACCTCATCTCTCATCAACTTTCATCTGGTACCAAAAGTCTAGGAGATATATCCTCATCCATCAAACGCCATACATTGCTTACTGCTTATGGTTTTCTCTCAATAATGATAATAAAAAATATCTGTTGCATACAACCTATTTACATACGTATACACACACACACACACACACACATATATAAATTTTTTTCTTCGCCTCTCTACCTGCAATTTGCACTCTTAATAAATTTTCCGAATTAAATTGAAATATCAAAAAGCTTCTCTTTAATGAGGATGTGGATCAATGTTCTTTCCTACGAGCGAAAGAATTACTCAAGCGTATATTATAACTGTCTGTGGACTGCTGGCTATAGACTCCTGTCAACTCCGTCGCGACCAATTTATCTATTGACCATTATCGCGAATGGAGAAAATGGACATCCGGATATGACGTCACCGGAAGTGCGATAAAAACAAGCTCATAAAAGAAGGCAGATAATTAAAGAATTTTTTTTTATGACTCGGACAATTAACGACTTCTGTGGCAATTTGCAGCGAATCAATCGTGCGGAAATTATGGAAAAAAGCCTCTTTCCATCGTATCGTTTTACTGTCGAGTAGCAGATGTACACTTTTCCACTTTATACCTACACAGGTACATATAGATTATAAGCTATTAAAATGCGCTACAGTTATAATTCCCTGCGCTATATAATTATGCCATCGTATTATTTTAACTGCATGGGGAAAATGCGTAAAATAATTTTTTAATTATAAAACATCGTTTCTGTTTTCGTATAAAAATTCGACTTTTCAAGTTAAAAAAGAGGCGAAGAGAGTGAGAGAGGGAATTAATGTGGAATTAGATATTGGTTTATCATCAATTTTTTAATCCTCGTTTACGATTTTGCTCCCTCAGGAGACCTAAAAGCCTCATTCGGGCATTAAATAAATTAATTTTCTTCTAACCTACAGACTGTAAGAGTACTTGAGAGTTGGTGATTTATAACTGTTTGGCTTTGGAGACAGTTGGTCGTAGTGTTTAATGGCTTTTGATGCATACTGCTGTCTTTGTGTGTTTCGATTGAAAGAAAGAGGAGACAGAAGAAAAAAAAAACAACAAAAGAGACGGCTGCTATAGGAGGCGGTGAAAGGATGGCCACTTAGGGTTTATCTGTCCATTGTTTTTGATGGGGGAGTTGGTTGTCCGGCTAATGGCTTGTCTACACGTTTATAGTCGACCGCTTACAGCTAATCAATCAATCAATAAAGCTAGGTCTTTCGACCGGTTTTCTAATTTCCCCTCGGTTGCGAGCGTGGTGACAAGATTTTGCTTTTATGCCGTGCATAATTTTCTTTTCTGTCTTAAAATAGTAACAATAATAACAACAGTCGTAACAATAATGATAACAGCCGTTAAAGCGATTTGGATACCGAACAGCGAGGTCTCTGATCCTCCACCGATTAATAATCGGTCTAAAATCCCGGAATCAGTTATAGAAGCAAGGCCTCTTTTGTTTGTTACGAAACGAAAAAAAATACTCCTCTCATACTCGAGCATAGTAAAACAAGACGAATTGGGCACAGAGGGCTTTTATATTCTCTAACACTGCGAAAAATGCCCACTATCCATTCGTCTATAACAGAAGTAATGCTTGGTTTGGGGAATGGGGACCACCAGCGACTTGGCTCAGGACTACTGATGAAGAGACATGACTCAAATAACGTCAAATACTGTGGTTATTTAAAGTCGCTTGGGATTTTTAAAATCTACACTGTAGGATTTGCATGAAACAAATATATGTTAAGGAATTGATGGATAAGATCCCCTGTTGCAAAATAAACCAGCCTACCCCGAGTATCAAAATATATCAAGCTACTATTTCTTATTTTTCTTCTTCTATTTCTTTTTTTAAGGCGTTATCTATCCGAGCAACTAATGCGGTATTTAACGGGATTCTGCTAACGTTCGAGATTATTTATATATATATTTATAATTTATTAATAGATTAAAAGATTCGATTCGAATCTCAGAGCGAACATATTATTCTTTAGAGTCAAACAAAACGTATGGGAAAGTGTCAACACAGTCGGTAATGTAACGTCCAACCTTTTCACCTAACTGTTGACAACCACAACTTGTTATTGAAGTAGAAAAATAACAAGAAAAGAAAGCATCGATTGGCACACACAAGAAGAGGAGCCAATAGGACGCAACTGAGCTAAGGAACTGTGACGCCATCCAATGATACAATCCTTTCTACCCTTGTCATCCAATAAGCTTCTTGTAACATCTTACAACTTTAACCGACCTTATGCAAATGAGCGATAAACAGATACGCTCTTTTCATTCATTGGTTTGGTTACATTTCGATCTTATTTACAAACCGGATAAAAAAATAAATGCACTAAACACGATTTAACAAATTGATATATTCAAATACACACACACAAAAAAAAATACTCGCAGATTGTCATTAACCAGGGTTAAATACTTTGTTCTTCACTAACATTCCGTACAAGGAGGGCTGTCTGGTCCTCAAGTAATTTTCTAATTTTCCTTCGGCTACTGCTGAACCACCTGCAAAATAAAGTTCGCGTTAGAGTGCGAATAACAATTTAAAATATTCTAAAATTATATTATAATGATAAATTTCGAGAACTAATAATTTTTCCAAAACAGTAATGATTGTTTATAAAACATTTAATATATATTTTTTTCCCCTCCTCATTCTCTTGAGTGTGGTAGAAGTGAAACTTTATCATCGATTTGTAGGGCGAAAATTAATACCCTACATGACAAGCAAACGATAATTCCGTTGAGCACTCAAACAGTACAAATATGTCGAATATAACAGCGGTGACGTCATAACGCCGTCACGGTAGACGACAAAATGGATCAAAGAAAGCTCCCCATTGGCCGGAGGCTATGATATCTTTTGTGACAATGGAACGACATGATTAATTCCCTGAGCCTGACAATCGCCTTGGGGCGATGGAGTCTGTCACTCATGAGTGTCTAATTGCCCTCTAAAAACCTTTAATTACAAATGAGAAACTGTACTTTGTTCGATGCCACAGATAGCCTCCTCTAACCTTAACACACAAACCGAATCTAGTTTTTTCCCCCTCCAGTTAAATTCGTAAAACTGTCTAAGAGGACTTCATTTAATTCGGAGCACTCTACCAAGCTTGCGAATTAAAATTCTATTAATTAAATTTCGAGAACGGATAACCGGTAATGCCATTAGATCGTCTACCGATCTTATGAATTTTTATATTATCGAAAAACGATTATTGTTTTAAGCTATCGATGAACGGCAATCCACCATAATTAGAAACCGCTTATTTTTTTTTAATTTTTAAGTTTTTTTTTCTTCTTCCCGTACCGTTTAAACAATAAAATTATTATTATTTTTTTCTTCCTCTACTAGGAATGCTACTAAGGCGTATCGATTTTTATATCTAATATTACGCAGGGAGTTAAATATATTTATTTTTTGGAGGAAACAGAATCTAAAAACGGTGGAGAAGTTAGAGTGAGACGGTCAGTCGTTAATGACGGTTTTCTCCAGACCAGATTATGGCACGGACGTCAGATAAAAGCCAATTCCCTGGAGGTAAACCTTATCATATCACCTGCACCGCTTAGCTCTGTACTGCTTCTTAATATGGTGGGCGATGAACCGAAAAGAATATAATAGATCGACAGACTCGGCTTTCTTACAACTATATTAAATTATTTTTAATATAAAAATGATTAACCTTCTTTTTTTTCTTCCTCCTCCTTTTTTTTTGCTACGACTGTGGCGTAAGCGTGAAAAATTATGCGCACCTTTTCAAACACACCTGTCGGGAGTCATCAGTGATATATCGTAAAGGGCGAGTGACGTAAAACCTAAAAGAAAAATTACGTCCGTTACCAAAACTGTCGTTAAAATGGTTTACAAGCTCAAAATTACGCGCATCGCAACTTTATCACCTCTGACCTCTTCCAGAATGCAAATTTTTGGACTTATCTAAAATCTGCGACGAGAATCCCATCGAGAAGTTAGCTCGGTGGTTAAAATGGCTCCAAATTTCGCCTTAAAACCTATATATTCATTAATTAAACCGGAATTTGAGGAGAAATCGCGGCTTAGCAGATATTTCGCCAACTTATCGATCTCTACCTGTAAAAAAATCGCGAATGGTTTTGAGTTTATCCCACGCGAAAACCTGTACAGTTAAAGATTTCTCCAAATTTTTGCTCATCGATTTTCGGAATGAAATTTAACCGCATTTAACGACTTGCGCGTTTAAAAGAAAAATAAAAACGGTAAAATATTTATGTGTTATACACAAAACAGGGTTAATCTAATAATAAATTCGATAATAACGTTGAATATTTAATTACGCAAGGAAGTACGATACACGCAAAAACGAAAATCGAATTAAAAGCGTACGATCGGGATGCGATATTGGGAAAACAAAAATACAGGAAGCTACTTGCCCAAATATTAAGTCTGAATGCAATTTCTTTGAAGTGATGCAACAATTTTAATCTCGGAAATAAGAGAAATACATACGTCGGAGTGGCGTAATAGAATATAAAATAAAATGTATATATATATATATATTGATCATTCGCTAGTCATCCCCAAGATGATCCTCCAATATTGAAACAGTATTTATTACGTTTCCGAGCGTGAAATTTCTTTCGCCCGCATGTTTTCGGACTAAATTTTGCGACTAGTGTTAGATGTGTTTGGTTTTATCCGCCGAAAGCTTGATGACAAAAAAAAAAAAAAAAGATTATTTTTCGTAAATAATGCGGCGACACGCAAAACATGCGTGAGAGAAAAAAGAATAAAGACAGGGTCAAAAATTATTTCGATGGCGCACAGATGGCGCCACCGGTAACGAAAGAAGAGCTAGAGGTAAAATTAATTAAAATGTAAAACTTCGGAGGACGATTCTAAATTTCGGCGTTTAACAGCCGATTTTATATTAAACTGTGCCGAAAACTGTTATTAAAGGCGTCGTTTATAAACTCATAAGATCGTATATATATATAGGATAGATAGGAAGGAAAATTTCGGAATTAAAATAAGACGAAAAAGAATTTGTATTGTACCACTTGGAAGAAATGGACTCGTATGGGAACAATAATGCGGGGGCAGGAAACGATGGTTTCTAAATACCTCGGCAGTAGAACAGAGAGAGAGAGAGAGAGCGAGAGAGAAGGCAGCCTGATAAATCACATCTGTCAAAAGAATGCGCGGATCACACCCCGTACCCATATAATAATCAGGGAGAATGCGTCGCTTCTCCAACCTGTATGACCCTCCTTGTCAGGAATGCAGACCATTTCTGCCTGCATTCAGTCGGCCGTAGGCAAAACGCTAACAAGCATGGCACACGGAGACACACCGTTGGCGGCAGAATGAGATGATATAGGCAGGAATTCCAAAAAATCCATCTTCATAACGGGGTCGCCTATTGATCAACGGCGTGTCTCGAACGTGCGGCTTGACTCTTAAACGCCACCCGTATCGGCCACATGGTTAAAATCCATGAAAATCTTGGATTTTTAATTAAAAATCTTAGTTCGGAACGGATCCGATCTAAAACAGATCGAACGAGCGTGTGTTCGTATGTTTTGGTGCGTGGCGATCGTTACGAGTTGTCGAATTCCCGGGTATATACCTGGCTCGACAGCTGACTGTGAATAATTTACTGACAAAAGCGACAACGTCTCCATAGCGACCACCGATTGTGTAAACAGAAGCCGTCCGATGATTGAATAAACATGGAACAGTTCCGTTCGTACGACTTAATTACAAACGCTTACAAATCCGTCTTTCTTCTTCCTTCCCTAACGCTTCTAATGACTGTGACATCACCGCACCTCTCTCTCTCTCTTTCCCTACCCCTTCACTTAATTGCTTCTTCGACGACTGATATTTTTATCTACGTTCTAGACTTAGATAACATTGCTTTTTTGTTTGACCGAGAACAATGAAGTGCGTCGGGCGCTACAGAAACAAAGAACTAAAAAGAAAAAGGGGGAAAAAATGTTTAAACGAAAAGACAAGGCTACAGAGGCAATTTAAAGGCGTTTCCTTTCCAACAGAGCCTTTTATCTCGCTACGACAGCGTACAGAAGAAAACAAACAGTGCGCTTTTTCTGTTAAAGGAGAACTGAAGAAGGAAAAAAATTACACTTCCATACAATAAAAGGAAAACTTGCAGAGTGGTATTGGTAAATAGGAAACGTGTTAATTCGCGCGGAGATGCGAACTATTCCACGACTTCTTAGCTGCAGTGTGTGTGCCAGCAATTGAATAGCAGCAAGTAGTGGTCGATTGGTTTTAACCACAGTAGTGGTCAGCTAGAGGTCATTTGGGAACCATCTTCAACCTCCGTAATCACCCTTTTATCCGCTCCCCTGCCATAGATGCGAACACACAGAAACACACACACACAATCAATTGATGCTACTATTTAATTACCGGATTGATCCGATTAAACGAAAATTCTCACGCTTGACCCAACAGTAATTTCGTTTTAAGCCGAAAATTAAGCCGGATCGGATTAATCCCAATTTTTCCTTTTATTACAAAAACCATCAATTCTTTTTTTTATAAACCCTTTCTCCATAAAAACAATACACAAAATTTAATACAGTTTTAATTATAGATTTAAAAATTTTAAACAATTTAAAAAAATTTTTTGCCGTTAAAAAAATCACGTTATGCGATTTTTTTGAGTAAACATGAAATTCTACGTGGTGTGTTTACGAGGAGACGAGAAAAGAGTTCAGCGTAATTTAATTTTGCACGGAAAATAAACGTCGAGAAAACTTTCGGCGTGTTTAACCTATTGAAAATTTGTTAAAAAACAACTCGGTGTACGTTTTTTTTCTTTCATTTTGAAGTGCCAAAATCAACAATAATTGTGCGACGGAGGAAACAGAAAAAAAAAGAAGAAGAAAAAAAAACGTTTACGAACACAATATATTGTATCTTATCTAACACCTAATGGTGCCAGTTACGCCTTGTGGCACGTTAATACGCAACTTCACATTGACAAAACGATGATCTACCAGAATGAGACAAGCAGGTGCATTTCTTCTCACAACCAACTCAATCTATGCTCGTATCGAGAAAAAAGAAAAAAATATATATATATATAAAAAAAATCCGTTTTGCAGGAAGTCATTTAGTCTCCCGAGCCGAGTTTCCCCCTCTCTGTCGGTTAGGAACCCACTTATTGCGACTAACAACCTAAATTTAGGAAAAGAGAGAAGGGGAAAAAAATGTGGCCAGGCTAGTATCCGGAGGTAGAGAGAATTCGTTAACAGTCAATGACGTATCAATTTTCATTGCGCGCGCACGTAAATCTGTCATTTAGATGCAGATTGCTAGTTGAGTGGCTTTTGATGAAGTTGTGTGGAAGTGTATTTAGTAGACACACAAAAATTGGCTATTTAGCGACAAAAATAAGATGTACCCCGAGCTATTCCTTTTACCTCGGGTAATTTTCCGTCCGAGACATTTTTTGGACAAAATTTTAAATCGACCGCCTTACCGCAGACATTTTTTTTTATATATATATATATGTATATACCACGCCATTCGGTGCCATATATTTTAATTCGCCTTATATTATTACTATTATTATTATTAATGCTTTTCCGTCGGTAGAGTCTAAACTGGACAAAATCGAGTCAGAAGATGGAGAATCAGGAGAGAGGATTTTTTTTGTTTTTGTCTTTCGACAGAGAGAATTTTTTTTAGACTCCTCCACCGTGAGGGTTGACAGGTCGTCCATCACGTCATCACCGCACGGGTCCTCTGGATCCAAAGTAATGGCTAATGATCCGTGAGTTGCGGAAGAAGATACCTTGGACCGTTTCTATCGATCAATAAAATGCAGACGGTCGCCGTCTCATCGTTCACCTGAACGTAGGAACGTACTTACCTAATTTGAAAGCCAGTTGGTTGACGAATTGCAACGCATCCGAAAAATTCTCCTCTCCTCTTACGATTACTTCCACTTCTCCAGTACGGAAGCCGAAATCCGTTAGATCCAAACAGACCGTAGCTCCTTCGATACAGTAACTCTTCCTGCTGGTACGAATGACTGCTATGGGTTGGCATTCGTTTCGAACGTAGTCCTGAACGGTGTCGTATGTACCTGTACAGAACTCCTTCAGAATACCGATAATCTCCTGTTCCTCTTCCGTTTCGTAGTACTTCGATACCGTTCTGTCGCCTGGATTTTCAACGAGTGGATATTTCATCTGCCATTTTCCGGACCTACTTCTCAGCCATCGATCTCTTAATGTCAGTTTATAGTTCGAAGTATCGTAATAGTGATCGGTGAATTCTTCTTCTTTTATCAGATTCCCACCCAGATCTCTTATCCTTTCTTCGCAATTGTTCGGTATTATAAACTTTCTTTCTATTTCTAATGTCTTCTTTTCTCTTTCTTGCATATTCCCAGTTGTTTCCATCAAACCGGCATCCGGTTTATCTCTAACAACGTCGATAACGACGAAATCTTCTTCGTCTATAATAAATTCCGAAACCTCCTCCATCCGACTGAAAATAAAGAAAAATCGTCATGGCTACTTTCCATTAAAATTTTTATATTAAACTATGTTAAACTTAATATCCATTTAGTGATAAATTTTGACTTGAAAACATAAAAAAAAAAATTCGGATATGTTAAACTTAATATCCATTTAGTGATAAATTTTGACTTGAAAACATAAAAAAAAAAAAAAATTCGGCTTTTTACGATAAAACGCTTGAATATTGGAACGTTTCCGGCGTGCAAAGCGTTAAAAATAATAATAATAATGGATTCCTATTCGTGGGAAGACAATTATTTCTTTGCTGACACTTAGCGCTTAAATAAGACTGACGAAAAAAAAAAAAAAAAAAAAAAAAAAAAAAAAAAAAAAACAGAAGAGAGAAGGGCTCAAATCTTGGTATCATTTGTGGCCACGAACAATGATCTATCTGCTACCTCCTTGTTACGAAATCTCCTGCTCTGAGAGTAAATCTCATATGACGTAGGATTAGGGAAAAGGGACGCCTCCGATGCAAATAGCCACGTCATTAATTTTGTCCGTCAATCAGACCCATCCATAAAGAGGTTAGTGACAATGGAGCGGGATGAAAAACTGCGAATGCTCTCCTTTGATAATATCGATTAGATTATTCCTGCGATTGTAATGATACAGTTACTGATTTGAATGTTCTTTTCTCGATTTTTACTATGATGTAACGGTTTTAAAATGTTTTTACCAGAGACTCTCCTTTTTCTCCGCGTTCTATACGCTTCTTCCGTGGACGTTACGGCAGTAAATTTCATTTTTATATTAGGAAAAGAAAAAAAAAACAAGAAATTATTTGCATTCTAAATGCTAAAAGATTAGAGAGAAACCACTGAGAAGCCACTTGTTTAGATTCGCAAGTAAAAAGGACTGAATTCCACTCGAGTAATAGGTGCTTCGGGCAACAAAACGGGCAAATGTAGTTTAAACGATTAAAAGATGTGTAATCAGGAGTGCGAGGACATCTGCAACAAAGGAATGACGTCAGGATGAGTGAAAAGTTGAGATTGCCGGAACCAGAAATTGAGAGTGGAGAAAGAGAGAGAGAAGCCGAGCCTGCGGGCATCACTGTTCCATATTAATGAGGCACTTTAACCCATTGAGACCAGTCAATAACGTGCAACATAAGGCAGGGAGAGGGGAAGGAGAGACGGCTGTTTGACAACAAATAAGGCATCTGCGACGTGTTCAATTGAGGGTACTAATGGCAGCATTATCTCTTTCCATGATGACATAATCTTTCGCCGTTTCGCATCAATCCCGCTACCAATTAAACACTGCTACTAACTGTACTTCCAACGCCAAAATATGCAGTTTCTCCTCCACTAGGAATATGTTCTGACAATAATAGCCAGAATTTAATGTCGGAATTTACAAATTTCGCATGATTCGGAATAAAACGGAAAGAGAGAGAGAGTTTAAAATCGAAGTTAAGAAACAATAGTTAAATTTAGCAAGTTATTTTTTCTCCTCTCTCTCCATCGGAAAGATTAAATAGAATAGTTGTGTGAGACTTCTCCTGGGAGACAAACAGTCGAGCTGGAAAGCTGCGAGGCTGGAAAAGAGAGACGACCATCGTCGCTGTGTAAACATAAAAAGACACACGAAATGTTCTCGACAAGCTAAACGACATTTGCTAACACGACAGGTAGATGATGAAGCGACACAAAAATATCCACTTCTTATTGCTATCGACACACATAAATTAAAAATAATATTTAAAAAAGAGAGAGAGACAGAGAAGTCGATTCCTTTTACGCAAAAATGAGTCGGCATTTATTATTATTTAGAAAAAAATAATAATGTTTACGTCATTTTAAAAGATAATTACACATCAAAGAAACGACGTGGAGAGAGACGTGGAGATAAATTGGTGGAATCTTTCATAATTAAAAGGAGTGTCAAATATTGATGAACAACAGAGGAAGTTAATAGCAGTTGTACTGTGCAGGGTCAAAACCTACTCTTCAACTGAGCGGAATGCAAAAAGTTGCTATAGAATGACATTAGGCAGAAGAGCGTATCCTGTATCCATTAAATATTTCATGGGAGTTCTTATAGTCACCTGTAGTCGATTCCTGACAATGAAATTACAGCTAATGCATCCACGTTTAACATTCTTATGCCGGAGAAAGATTTGTTTACTCGCTTTTTTTTCCTTTCCTTCCTTTTCTTCTTTTTGATGGAGACTGATACCTCCGAGGTGAAGAAGATAAAATGAAACTAATCCGTTAAAACCTTACCAACCAAAAACATGCAAACCTCTCAGGATGATTAGCAGCGAGAAAACAGGATAATTACGAGAAACAACACAAAAAGAAAGAGAGAAGAATAAAAAAAGGAAAGAATAGCTAGTAGAGTTACAGTTAGAGTATACAGGCGTGAGGATAAAAGCAACAAAAGCTTACAGACAATGCTGAAAATGTTACCGATTTCAATTAGGAACGTTACAATCGAATTTATCTACAGGAAAACGCTATGCATTTACAGGATATTCCTGAATAAATGTTTTTAATTTATGGTGGTAAAAGCGATTGTGAATCGACATCGGTATGCGCCTGCAACGATCAAACAGTTATTTATTTATAACTCGACAGACCTTTTGGTGTGTCCTTGTTAAATCCACAATAATGGACGGATGCGCTCTTATCAATGGATTGTGTTCTCACGAAAGGAATCTATTGTCTTTCCTGCGATTCGATGCTTTCAATATTTCCCGTTGGTGTTTCTCTACGGTGCGTAACGATTGATCTCTACCGAGCTTTGTTTTCTCTTCCTTCCTCTTTTCAGACACCGAACTGGCAGAAATCTCCCATAAAAATAATAATGCAAAAATTTAATCCCCCTTTTCGTGTAAAAATCTTATCTAATTACGAATTAGAAACCTTTAAAACTGAATAATAATAATAAAAAAAGAACAGCGAATAATTTGCAGTCCAGTCACATCATTTCGTGAGAGTCTCTACGGTGCGTAACGCTTACGTAAGAGTGAATGGTCCCGATCACGTGATCGAGTTGTAGGCCCCCTTTTTTGTTCTTTCTCCGTACGGGATCACTTTAGTTTGAACACGTAACGCACCACAGGTGTAGCGGTAATATTAATTGTTCCCATTTTCCCAGAAAGCTTAAGCAGTCACAATTAAGCGGTCACGAGATGCTTTTCTCGTCTGTTGAGGGTGACCTATGCTTTTCTGACCTGGAAGTCTATACGTAGACTTTTCTAGGAACGCCAGTCTTACTGCCAACTGTTATGAATTATAGCCGTAATTACAGGAGCACGGAACGTCATGCAACATTCCCATTAGAGTGTTAATTAAGCATGAATGAGGCAAAAGACTGCCCGTAACGTCGATAGCACGCAACTTCTCTCTCTCTCTCTCTTTTCCTTCCCCCCAAATCGTAGTGTTGACAGTCAAAGTACACCTCGAAATGTCAAGGGGTCTTTTTTCCTCCCTCTTGCACAGTTTTTAAATAAATTCCACTCTTTTGACTGCGCGGTCTATAATCATAGAAAGCCAATATCATTTACGAGGAATGTACTCGGAATTATAATGATGGTTTCCGCGGAAATACGTGTAAAAAACTTACGTTGATAACGTTTAAAAATCCGCATATTTTCTTGCGTGTAAGGAAAGAAAATTATACGTACAACATAACGAAAAGTTGATGACAAACTACATATTTTGTTTACATTTCGGTGAACGAATGGATTACCGAAATGAGAGGAAAAAACCTAAAATCTACAATCTTTCAGCATAAAATTATGTTTACCAAGATCGATTATAAGGCGATTTTACAGTCCTCTTAACCTGGAACCATCCATTACAAAGTTACACGGATCGACTTCGGAGCGAAAAAAAATATTACAAATTGTATTTTTTTTCTAATAAATTCCAAGGATGAAATGTAAAATTAAATTGGATTATAACTAGCACTGTAGGAAATATAAAAGCATAACGTGATACCATTACCCATTATAAAGAATTTAAGGGGGAAAGGAACGAAAATCTAGTCTCATAGCACGCAAACTTCAATTGTAATGAAAACAGTAAAATTTTCTATATACGCGCGCACACACACACATACAATACATAAAAAACCGCAAAGAAGATCGAGGCTTTAAAGTAATTCTGAGCCTAATGCGAAAATATTAATAATTTAATAGCACCGTCCGAAAGTTTGTATAAACATTCGTGAGTAGTCGTCACCTGTTACAGCCTTTTTAAAATGGTTCCCCTCCGATACTTATAGTATTACTTCCATAATCTATCTTACACGACACGATATCATTTGCCGCGCATGGCAGAATGGGAGAGATATTCGCTCAAAATCTCCCACCATTCAGACGTCCGAACGACCTCATATTGGAAAGATTACCAGCTTGACCAAAACTCTGCCTACACATACACACACTACGTAATTGGCTTCCTGTTGTTTCCAACGAAAACTATCGTGGAGTTAAACTCTATACCCTCGTATTTCTATAACATCCTTCCTCCTTCGGTCTTTCTATATAAACGTTTTCGGATAAGTGGTGTACATCACGCACCGGTTCAACTAATGCGAATATCACACGCATCTGTTTATTTTCTGCAATCTTCCGTTGTTTACCCAACAGAAGGGGTCGAATCACAATTAAAAAAATAAAACATATAAAAAAATATAAAGTTTTACGCTTTTTTTAGAGGGTGTAATTAGTGTAAGGTAACAGAAAGGACTCTAAAAAAGTGAGTAGTAATGCTTCCTGGCCACCGAACCCCCAAAGGTATAGCGTAATACCCTTCTGATTTCTTTCTTATAGTACAACTAGAAGTAATATATCATCGAGCTGTGTCGTATATCCCTTCTTGGCCACATCTGGGAAGAAGTCCTGAACTGGAATACGATAAAATTCCCTATTGTATTTGAACCGGGATTCTCGAGATCTACGGCTCAACGTCACACCAACCAGATGGTGTCGTCCCCAGAATTTAACACTGGCCAAAAGTAGAGAGAGACAGAGAGAGAAAAATAAAAAAAAAATAAAATAAAATAAACGGATGCGAAGAGGGCTAGAAAATAACAGAATCAATCCTAACCTTCACCTAATTTACTCGGTCCTTTACTTGCGTTAACTTGCCTCAACGTCACACCAACCAGATGGTGTCGTCCCCAGAATTTAACACTGGCCAAAAGTAGAGACAGAGAGAGAAAAATAAAAAAAAATAAAATAAAATAAACGGATGCGAAGAGAGCTAGAAAATAACAGAATCAATCCTAACCTTCGCCTAATTTACTCGGTCCTTTACTTGCGTTAACTTGCCACACGCCACGGTTCTAGATAAATTTAACGAATTTTTACCATAATAATCGCCGCATCGATATTTATAAATAAATGCAATATGCATTATGTTATAAATTATGTATTTAATTTAAATAATTTCCGAAAACTGGCTCCTCCCTTTCGGTTCGACTATTTTCTTATTTTTTTTTATTTGAAAGGATAAGAGGAGGACCTGTAATTTAATTCGTGAAACCGAAGAAGGTAAGAAAATGCAACAGAATTTTAAAAGACGGGAATTCGAAGATTGGTCTGGGCGATAAGTCCGAGCGTTACTTGACAATCTATGGCTTGAAGGGAAGAAAAGAAGGCGTAGAATGTTTATGCACGCGTTATATTTCAAATAAGGAAGTGAAGAATCCGTCCCGTCGCTAGAAAAAGGGGGAGGAAAATGGGAGAGGCGTTATTTTAAAACGCGGGAATTGAGGTAGAGTTGGTCCCGGCCATTTGACAGCAGTTGAGCAATGGTGATGGATGATACCTGGTGGACACAGCGGCCCCTAACGTCTTTATACGGGAGAGGATTTTTTTCCTTCTTCTTCTTCTCCTACCTCGTTCACACCCGCTCCTTAATAACTGACTGCCCACAATTTGGAGTAGCTAGTTCGTCCTGTGTGTTTTTCCCCCTCTGACTGATCTGTTGAGGCGAGATGCTTGCTTCTGTCCAGGTGGCGAACCGATCGAACTAAACTGATGGATTATTTGAAATGACTACTATTACCCTACTCATTGATAAATAAAACTAAGACATTACGCTCTAATACATATTTTCCCTTTATGTAAGCACGCTTATCACCTGACACCTATCATCGTTGTATTATTATTAAACTAAACTTACCATTTACCGGATTTTAAAGTTAAAAAATCGTTAATATGTATATTTTTTAATACGGCTATCTAAGTTTTATCGTCCGCAAATAGCCCAATTCCAATAATAGCGCCAAAAGTGCGGAATAAAAGCGCTTGAAAGTGGCAAGAAAAGAAGGAAAAAAATCTGGACGCATCTCCAAAGTGACGATGGAATATAGTCTCTAAGCTGAAGTTTAATCCTCGTCGATATCAAATCTCTTCGTCCTTTGAGGATGAGGTAATCGTTCCAATATCTCGATCTCTTCCTCCAATCAGATAGACCTTAGCTTTTGAGAGAGGCGAGTGACCGGATATAGAGACGACGTTTGTTGTCTATTGACCGTCACCGGAGACTAAGATGACCTCTTCTTTTATATTTTTTTCGGCAAAACGTGCCATAAACAATATAACAACGACCGAGTCAGCAATTAGCCAAGACATTCCGAAAGACAATTTTTGGCTCCGAAATGTCCTGACGTCTCGTTTCTCTCTCTTTCTCTCTCTTTCCTCCGATGATACAGTTTTAATATCGTAAGAAAACTTTTACAGAAAGAGAATTTAACAGCGACAACAACGGCAGCATCCCCCTTTCTGCTCGTAAAAAACAAATTATCGGGCGAACGACATTTTTCTGCATTCAAAAAGCTTAAATTAATATGTGTAATCATCTGTGCGGTGATTCTTAGACAAACCTATCCGATACGATGTTATTAAAGTATGAATAAAGAACGGAGCTTGAATTAATGTTTTTATTTGTACGTCCGCAGAGAAGAGAGAAAAGAGAATTCTAAAGAAGGCGATAGGTAGAGAGGTTAGAGATTAGGAGGAAATTGGGGGAAAACAATACGCCCACCGGACGATACGATCTCTTGCATTAAAAAAATAAAAAACCGAGCGACTTCCTCTGAAAGGAGTCGTGATAAATCTGCTAGAATACAGAAAAATGAAACGGGAGATAGGACGGAACAAAAACACCGAACGTGAAGAAGAAACAAAAAAGTAAAAAAAGAAAAACCACGTGGAGGAAAAAAAGGCAGTTGACGTCACACAGACATTGTACACTTGTTGACAGGCCCAACAATGAAACCGGAACTAAATGTCAGTTATGTGTGTATGTCATCAGTCCGTCGTTCTATTAACGTGTGCTGCCGAAACAATATAGCCACAGGCTGTAAGCTCGATGGAATGCTAATGAGTTACAAGCACACGTAACGACATACACACGTGGTCGATGGGGTGGAGTGTAAGTTGGCGTAACCGGTTCTGCGACGATCAAACTTGTGTTTAATTGAAAAGCAAGAGTTACGATTCTAAGAATGCTGTCGACAGTGATATATGGCGGGGACTATCTTTAGTTTCTGTAAAAAGATCTTTCTTTAAACAAGAACGGTCGGCCATTCAACTGTTTTAAAAAGAAAAACCGAATTTCTATCGTATTTTAAAACTATTTTTCCGCACAACTTTCTGGCAATAAAGAGAGAGAGAGAAACTGTAATTACGAAATCCGATTAAACCAACAACAACGAAAAAAAAGGAGAGACAAAATAGCATTAAACGCAATCAACCAACCGTGTCAAGGATATTTACAGTTGGTTTTAATTATCAACCGTCATGAATGAGCGTGACGTGTTATCAAAATGTTTACAGCTGCAATGCTAAACGAGAGCATTTTTCTCGACATTGTTTCATTAAGGGTACACGCGAAACAAACCTGACATATGTACTATGATGGTGACCGATTGCCATCATTGAATATTCATACTATCTCTGCCAGCGGATATTATACGAACAGATTCATCTGCTTTTCTACAATTCTAAGTCGACAAACCCGTTTCCAGTATTGATAAGTGTGTCCACACAGGACACACATGCTTCAACTTTTGTACAGAACGATAGATCTTGTTTTCGGAAAACAATGGAAACAAATAAATAACTAAAACAGGTCGACTTGGTGTCTTGATGATTCTCTAAGTGTACATAAATTACTTAAGATCTTTCACAGTAATCTATTTTTATCGCCGAAAAATAGAGTATCGTTATTTTTTCTGTGAACAACACCGCATATTATCAGCACATTTGGGCGATTAATCGATTTTTGATACTTATGTTCGGTTAAAATTAAGCTTTTTAAACGCTTTCCTTTGTAAATAGTTAAACTCACGTCTGCTTTATGTATATCTTCGCCCCAAAAAAAACTTTAAAAGAAAAAAAAAATCATTGGCCAGATAAATATCTCAATCAATCAAAATTTCTAATTATAAATGTATCTCGGCGATCCCCACTTTGTTAATGCATCATAAAAATTTCCCATCAATATTATTGTATATTTCCTCTAGCTGCGGACATTTAAAAACCAGCGCCTAACAATTTGTATACGATAGTAGGCCGACCTGATCCATCTTGGGAGAATAAGCAATGTCTACACCTTTTCTTATACCCGTCCAAATTGCTTACTTAAAAACCGGCGAGATACCGAAAGCGAGCAAGGTAAAGCGTCAACTGATAGCTTTTAATTAACCGGTGCCGACAGAATTGGGGAAAATAGGGGATGTCAAGAGCAACATCATCTCTCTCCCTCTCTCTTCGGGAGGGAAAAAATGGGAGAAAAAACATCGACCCGACCAGAGACTGCGCTCATTCTTCCATCGCGGGGGTAGATAGATTTGCTACAAGCGTCATCTTTCCTACAATTACACGTTCGTCTCCCCTCGCTAATTTAGTGGGGATCTTCCAAAAACTGTCACGGTGCGAAAATGGAGATAATAAAACAGAGCGTAACTTTAATTTCCGAGAGAGAGAGAAAAAAAATGTGACGCGCGTGAACGTGAAGAAACTAAATTGTATCGCGTGATAGATGCCGTCCGTATCGCCTATTTCCATCACCGACCTCATGCAGCTAGAAGAAACGAAGTGGGCCCACACCGAGCGTTGACCTGTGACCCCGGCGCTCCCCTCGTCCCTCCGAGTGTAACCACAAAGGGTCGGGATGTTGGAATTCGGAATTTCCCTCTTTATGTCACACGCAGCGCGCACAAAACGTTTCGTAATGATTGGGGAAGGGGCTGAATAACGGTGACGTTTCCTGTTTTTCCGTAAAGGCAACAGGAAGCGAAGTGGGAAGTGACGTCAGTAATTATTCGCACCTACGAAATACACGGGGGATCATGGGGAAAAACTTCGACGGGGGTTGAGAAAGAAATTTTTCCGAGGCAGGTGTTGGGAGAAAACTATTCATTATTCACCAACCCAATCGAATCTGTCATCCTCTGAAATTTTGATCTGGTCGTCTTAGTGTAATAATAGCCAAGACATCTCGGGTTTCATTTGCAATTTGTACCAGTTTTTTTTTTATCGCATTATTCGCATAATTTTTTATCCTCTCTTCCATCGTTACTTCACACCTACCAAAAAAAAAATATTCCGAAAGCAGTCTAATGGGATAATTATAATTTTTACAAACTTCAAAAATTCGCTTATTAACACGTCATCGACAAACTCGACACAGTTATCATCGTCTCCGGCTTTTAAAAATAATTTTCGACAACTTTTATAACGTTTATATCATCGCAATCTTTTTTAAACGGCGCGGCGACAGCGTTTAAAATTTCTCTTTATTATTTAAACAACAACAATAAAAAAATTAATTTCTCGTTCGCAGAATCAGTTAACAGAAGAGAAAAAGTTGCGGCTGTAAATCAAGACGAGTACAGACCACGGGATAAGAGGAGGAGGAAAGAAAAAAAGAAAAAAAAAACTGCACACAACTTGGCACAAATGAAGAAAGCAACAATGGTTTGTCTGACCGGATATTAAGATGATCGAGGTAATTAAGGTTTCAACAGCCGTTGGGCCTTTCGTAATTAATTTCTCCTCTAATTACTCACCTGTTGTTAATTACATAACTTGACGGTGAAACCTTTTTCTGCCTCGCACTTCGTCGCAATCTTGGCAGATATGAAAACTTTTTCTAATATTTTATTTTTTTTTTACTTATAGCAACATTAAAAGTACCAGTTTGTTTGTTTTCTATATATAATCTGCGCTGCCGGTGAATGCTCGCGTATAACGTCAAACAAGTTGGCGTGACTTAAACGCAATTAATTGCGCCTCACTAAAGTAGAAATTTGCATTAAGTTTAAAATAATTCGATACGGGACTCGTAATTATTCCTCTCTCTTTTTTTATTTTTAAACAAATACAACACGAAAAATATTCGTTTCCATTAAAAATAACAGGAAAAATTCTGTGTTTAATTTCCATTTGTCTCGATTATTGTTTATTAAAGCCGGACACGAAATTTATAGTTTAAAAAAATTAAACGATTGCTAAATAATTTAGACGCCATTTTTTTTTTTTTTAATTTGGTTAGGGGAAAAAACATCGGTAATTACTGGAAAACTAAATTTCGAATGAATGGTTTAATGACGTTAAACGAATAAAAACAACTGGTTTTCTAATTTTAATCCGCGGTTGAAGAAGAAGACAAATAAGTAAACAATGTAATCTCCTTCGAAAAATAAGCGAACATCACGTTATCGTCACGTTATTCGGTAATCACCGAAACGAGGGAATATATGTATTATATACTTTTATGCATATATTCGGAATAGCGACATTACTTAATAAATAAAATTGATTTGATCACGAAAAAAATATATATTTATAAAAAAAAAATGCGGACGAATCGATGATCTCAAAAATGCAATCGAGTGTGGTGGTGGTTTAATCGCCGTCAGGGAGGAGGAGAGAGACTTGTTGAAGAAGTGCTCTTCCGGATAGTCAGAAACGAAATTGGGATGCGTGTTTTCGGTTGTTAAAATATAATTTCTGGACGGGACGAAGAGGTAGGAAAAGGACAAAAGCTGAGAGGAATGGGGAGGAGTAAGAGACTGGCGCCGATCTCCCGCTGTGCAGGTGTCGGTAACCTCCCGCTTGACACACTGTTTAATCACCAGATCTAATGATAACGGGTGCTGGTCACGTGGTCGGAGCGAGACCCCGCGGCCGGACTAATATATATATCTATATCTGATGGAAATATCTGGGAGGAATTTCTGCTTTATACGGTCACTGCAAAATTACCTCTTATCGCCACCATCTTGTCTATGGTGCGTGCAGGTGTCTCTAAACTCGGACCTGCCGGCGACATTGAAAATTGTCCGCTCATGTACGGCTCCAATTAGTAAACTCGGACCGGTAATTTATGTCTATCTACTAATACTGCCACTCCACTTCCCAAACTACGATTTTTGCCAGCGTATATGCGATACTAGTATATGTTTTTTTGTCGCGCTAGGTTGACAAACCGATTTTCCCAGACGTAGCGGTTGTCAGTGACGTGGCAGGGAAGAGTCGGCTAAATCGCACACACGTGAATGCCGATGACGTCACACGGATATCGTCACCGATCGATAAACCAAGAAAAGAGTTTAGTTCCGTTTTCGGCGGCGGAGTGAGACAGGCGCGTCAGATTCTCTCCGCTTCCACGTCCTTCGCATCTGCCGATACCAACAAACAGAAACCGTGGATCAAAGGTCGTTCCTAATCTTCGGAGACGAGCGCTTACAGAAGAGTTTTTCGTTTGACATAAATCACTACATGTTTAAGCCCCGGGCCAGACGTTTGTCGTTCGAAATAATGAGCGGTTTCGAATCAGACAAGTTAATTGAACATTGTCCTTGCCCCCAGAGAGATTTCTTAACTTATAACTTTCTTCCCATTACCGTAAACTCGACTTACGCCGAAAAATGTCGTATGTCGAAATCTCGTTTTGCATACAGTACGTTACAGAAACCAACGATGGGGAGATTGGTTGCAATTTGGGCGAGCACAAAACTATAGTGGCTAAATTACAAGGCGCATGAATATCCCCGGGGAGTAGAATCATAAAATATTTTTAATTATATACTTTCCTCCAATTTTTCTCGACAGTCGCTTTCCATGCGCTTTTAAAATATGGAAAATAAATCGACTTTTTCTTTCGTACGAAACCCGGTTTAAACATGAATGATGACGAAATAACATGCTATTTCGGCGAACTAACAATTCGTACTGCTTTGTTTTTATTTATTTTATAATAATCTTCCACGGTGAATTATGCACGAGAATTTTCGGAATTCTGCTTTATATATATAAGCTTATACATATCGTAATCTAAATTTACAATAGTGGATATTTACGCTATCGGTGTTAAAGATACGAAAACAATCTGCGAATAGGTTAAAAGAAAAAATAAAAGGAGGAGAAAAATGCGTCTGGACAATATCCAAGAGAGCTAATAGTTGCTTTTATACGAAAAAGAAACCGCACGAAAATTAACGTCATCACGTCAATCGGCTGTTTTTGTTCGTCCAAGCGAGCAACATCGAAAGTGAGAAGAAAAGAAAAGCCTGTTCCGACATTTAATTCGCTAATCTACGGATTAAACTGCCTGTCCTGATATATTGTGGTTATATCTTGCCACCCTCGGAATGATTAAGAGCTACAGAACTTATAGGTCCGAAATTATATATTCCACGGTGTGTCTTTTAATCAAGTTTTTATATACCGTTGCCTTTTCTCTCCTACACTTGTTTAATTATTTATCGCAAACCATCGTTTTATACTTTCGGTTCTTAAGGTCCCCATATTTATGAAATGAAAACATAAATTTAGCCACGTTAATGACAAATGCTCTCGGTGTTCCGAGACATTAAATCGAATACTTAAACCAAAGCAAAAATTAATACGGGACAGATTTATGACCAGGGGATAGAATATACAAAGCGGTGTGACTCATACTATCGACGTATCCCTACGGACAATAAAAGTTGATGAAAGGACATCTTGCTTCCGAGAATGAAAATCGTTAAAAAATTTCAATTTTAAAATCGTTTTTACTTGGTACAACGACGACAATCGTCCACCACTACCTTTACATATATATACTGTATATATATATATATATTATATACAAGCGCACTTTCTAACAAATAAGATGCTTACGTGATTTGCAAACTCGCCTGGTACAGATTCGTTTACGTTATTCTATTCATTGATTGACGATAATTTGTAAAGCGTAAATCTCGAAATATTATTAGCGACTATTCTGACGCAAACTAGACTCGATTATTAACGTCGTTCGGTCTTAACGAATCTACCGATTTTCTGCTTAACGCCACAATTTCGAGCGTTAAAAATGGTTAAATGCGAAAAACTAGGTGGTAAAGAATGACGACGACAGATAAAAGAACTGGGGAAGTTTTTTCTGCGCTTTGGGGCGACAATATTTCATCCGAACCCTACCTTTCTCCGACCAGAACTTTTCGCATTAACTTCTCCGTGGCAGGCATCACACATACACATATACGAGTTATTCGACAAGAGAAAACATTTTGTAATAACGGAAAATACAGTGAATAAAAATCTGCTTTTCGAATTCATTACCGATGTTTGAAAAATAAATTCTCGTCCGTCATCGATCTCTGACACGTGTCCATTTTAATATAAACATTTTCCCCCCCGCGATCAATTTCCCATTTATTTTATATATGGCTAGAAGCATGAATGTAAAATGAGAGAAAAAGAAAAGCAAACATTTTAAAAATTTAAAGGTTTGTCAGTTACTGCAACAAGTTATTTCGTAACCATTCCAGAGCCAGGCCAACATATTTTTAATTGGATTGGTAAAATTGCTACTAACTAGTGAGGGAGAAAATATTATCATAACGAGACGGCAATTAAATTATTAAAAAATTTTACCGAGGGCATACGAATTAAGAAAATCTCTGATAGAATAATAGTAATAATAATAATAATAATAATAAATTCGACTCTTTTACAGTTTGTAATTACATATTCACCCGCTGATGCACTTCCTTCCTTATAGGAATTCACGTCATCTGCCGGTATATCCTGTTTCCTCTACAGCAGGCCAATATTCCCTAACTTATACAACATACAGGAAACTATCTATAGAACCCATACAGTTACATATCGAACAGCAAAAGAGGAAAAAGAGTTGTTCCCTTTTTTTTACCGAAGAGCTGATAAGATATTCGCCACTTAACGATTTATTGTTGCCAATCGAATACTTAAAACTTCACAGAAAAATTATCGTATGGTATTTTTACATGTTTAATGGGTTGTAAAAATTATTTTCACACCTTACTTTCCTTTTATTTTTTTATATGATGGAGCTAGAGAGAAGTTAAACGTAACCCCGCTGACCTAAATATTGTATAACATAATGGAAATGTGCCGATGTTCATATTTCACCCACATTTTCGTAACTGGCCATTGTACACAGTGGGGCCGATTAATCATACAGTCAGGATAAACAATACATAAATTAATGTTAGGGTGTAAACGCCAGCCTCCAGGAGCGAGATAAGCTGGCGTTGTTGACAGAATCCAGTCAATGGAGTTTTAGATAACGTTTAGACACACAAGGGGGTATATGTCGTGCGCGCGTGTAAAAAACCCGATAACTAAAGCATACACAGGGACGGATGCGATATCTGTTTATACAATAGGCCCTAACAATATATAGAAAGACACAATGTTAAAGTTTGAGTGATGCGTTTCCACGTACTCGTTCAGATTTTTCGACATTTTTTTTTTCCTCGCAAGTTGATTAGGACCAACTCTACGCCGAAATTATATTGAAAAATGTCGCGGTCGCTTTTTTCGACATTTTTTTTTTTCCTCGCAAGTTGATTAGGACCAACTCTACGCCGAATTTATATTGAAAAATGTCGCGGTCGATTCTCTCGTCGATCAATTTGATCCCAGAAGTAATACTTTTTCTGCTTAAATGTTTTGAAAAAAATTTGTAAATTTTGACGGTCGGATGTACGATTTTTCGTTTTACGTTAACAGTCAGATTTGCCATCGTTTAGCTGCTAAACCGGTAGAGAGATTAAAACGAAACTATAGATGATGATGACGACGACGACGTTTAGAATTCGTTCTAAATGGGAGTAAGAATATAAAAATAAAAATATATATATAAATATAAAAAAAAAATGGCGAAACTTTGAAGCTCGTGTAAGTTCCTGGAGGCGCATATAATTTCGAGGCGAGATCGTGTGTCTCATCTGTCAAAAGCGAGTATCACAACGTAACGGGAGCTGCACTGATATAAAAAAACGTCGATTTGTCTCAGAGGCCGTCAAAATTGCGGACATCTCGGATGACGTACAATGTTTTAGTAGAGTGGCCGGATAGAATGGCAGCTGACTGCAGTAATTAGAGGCAGTTATGATGAGTCTGCATTTACTAAAACGCAGCTTGCACACATACACACGCGGTCGTAAGTTAGCCCAGTAGGTTATAACACACTTTAAATATACTAAAAAAATTTTTTATTAACCTCTACCAACTCAAATATCTTATAAAAACGCGCGAAAATCACTTTTTTTATCGTAAAAAATTACTAATTTCAACTTACTTTTTACTAGAGGTCGACTGTGGCTGCTCGTCTTCTTACCTATAAAAAAAAGAGAAAATGATATAGAAAAGCGTGTACGGTCTCTATCTGTTAATGATTTATTAATTATTCGTTCGATAAACATTCGCTAATTTATTAACGAGCCGGTTCCGAATTTCCATATCAAATCAAAGCAACACGGTTAATTTTAATTGACAGGGATTTTAATTGTTCGTCTGAGTAGCTCGTAAACAAGAAAAGCTTGCTCCCTCTATACTTAATACTATGTAAAGTATGTAGGGGAAAAAAGTAATTGCAGCATACATCCCCTCTTAGTGTTGGCAGAGAAGTGTAACTAGAAAACGAGTGAAGGAAAATTAGGCTATAAAGAAAAAGAAAAGTTAGAGAGGAAGAAAAAAATAGAGAGAGAGAGGTAGGTAGGTAGGGAAAGCTCTGGTGCTTTAGGGCAACAAGTCAGTCTTAATTAAATTTTTAATAAGAATTCTTCGATGACGAAGTAGGCATACAGGTAGAATAACTTTTAAATCCTTATCGGTGTTAATTCTGTCTCGCTTTTTTTTAATTTTTTTAATACGCGAGTGAAAGAAGAAAAAAGGTTGGGAAATTAATTTGGAGCACAATTTTACGTCGTCATTACCCTGATTCATCTTAAAAATCTTTTAGCTCTCTTACACCTAGAATATTGGGAGATTCGAAAACTGTTTTGTTTTGCGAAATGATTTATTGCGCGGGATGCGTGACAGCGAATGATTGCATAGCAGAAAGCGGAGTTTCATCGTTCATGCAGATAGAAAAAGCCATCGGGATGCATACTTAAAGCGTCATCCTCGCTAAAGGGTAGTAGTAACTGTGTCGCTGGCTTAATAGTCATTGGAGAGGGAGCGATGAGATATGGTGTCAAAACGAGCATTTTGCAGATTAGAAACCAAGAAAAATATCAATTTCCTTTTTTTTTTCTTTTTACAGCCGTCCTTCTAAAATTTGCGTTTACAACTCTGTACAAAATAATAAAAAAAAATTCTGTTCGACTTCTTTTTCCACGCCGACTAACTTAGACAATTATCATCTGGGTTGCCAATTGAGTCGGCTGAATTACAAAGGAACCGAGTCGCTTTTACTCATCAACTCTTGAACATCAAAGTAGGCGGTGCGAAACCATGGCATTCCGCATTAGTCTAGATACATCATAATTACGGGAGGTGCCATATATTGCTTATACCTCCTAACAAACGAACAGTAACGATATTAGCAGAGTAGAGCCGGCGTCGCAATGAGAGAAGCGGCTCCACTATAAAAAAATCGCCTTCATTAGACAAGGATCAAGTGTAAATTAACCCAAGTTTCGTGATTAATGCAACGCCGGCGGTCAGATTATCTCGTCGCTAAGGACAAACAACGTAATGAATGCCCGAATTGGTCGACACAACATTATCCATTAACGTGCTACTCTCTCTCTCTCTCTCGTCTTTAAAGTATGGCCATCAGCTTGTCTTACCGAGAGATTGACTAAACTATATATATGCGATGTACTTGTCCAGTTTTGTTGTGGTTTATTCATGATCACGCTTAAGACGTCGTTAATAGCCGTAATGAGATTAGCATTTAGAAGGAAGGTATCATTGCCGTTCTGATCCAATTTACAACGCTACCGTATGGTGAACGATAGAGAGAGAGATGCTAATGGACGATTGCAATTTGAATTTCTCACTTGTATGAAAAATAGCCGTATAAATAGTTAAGTAGACAGACGATTGCGCTGTTGGCTGTGACCGATTGAGCAGACACTAAATGACTATCGGTGTAGCGAGGAAAAGCGAAATTGGAAAGAGTTGCATTAATCATGGACCACTGCTTACTAGCGTGTCATCTGAGGAGAAATAGGTTATTTGCCCAAAGAGATAACACCTATAATTATTTTACTAAAGAAAAAAAAAAATAACTTTTTGGCCAAAAACGACTAAATAAAGCCACCAGCGACAAATGACAAAGGTTAAAAATGGTACCGAATTTTAAGCTTCTGAGAATTTTTTTACATATTAAAATATTTAGTAACGAAACAAAAAAATCGCGGTTATTGTATAAAATTAATGAAGATTTATCGCATTGTTCCGTCACTCACGTTACTGTTGGAGGAGGAGGAGGAGGAGGAGAACAAAAAAAATATATTACGTGGAAGTTAGATTTTTGATCAATGAACTAGGCAATTTTCCGTACAAAAGTTTTAACCTTAAGAGCGTTAAAATTATTCCCTAGGAACGTCCTAAGAGAAAGCGGGGTTAGTGTCCAATACAGCCACTAATTAATGAAAATTGACCTGACTCACACGAGAACCGGGCAATCAATGGGGTGAGAGAGGTTTGCATGTCCGTCTACAATCATCAACTTTCTGAATTCTAATGAACTTGATTCCGGATCGCGTGAAACTTCCGCTGATTACGTCACAACGCTTTTCTCCATCAATTCACTGACTTTGGGGTGTGTATCGCAACCATTCCCCAAAGTAACTTAAAAGTGACCAAATAAAAAAGAAAAAACGATAACTTTTAAGTCTAATAACCTAGATTAATAGGGAATCAAATTATCGACATAGACGAGAAATATCTTCCTTTAACTTTTGCACAGTTTTCCTTTGCAACTCTTCGCAGTGTCTACTAGAAAGCATACGGTTTAGAGAGTTGCGGACGTTGGAAAATTTCGTGTTCCACTTATTGGCAAAACCGATCATCTAACTGCCGATACATGTCCCAAAATAAATTAAGGTATTTTAGCATACGGGCAAAAGCAATCATTAACGATACTTTGCGGATAGAATGGGCAAGGAGAAAACGGTGATGATAATATATAGAAAGAAGCGTGTGAGAAAATGGCATATGTAGTGTCCCGCCCAGTCGCCAGCGGAGTAGAGATGAAAGTTCATACGAATTAAACAGCGATCGAGCTAAAAGGGATGCTGTGTCGAGTCGCGTGATGTCTGTTTTAGTCATTAATGAGATTCTGGTAGCCGCTGAAATGAAGATTTTCTCTTCAAAGATGGTAATGACAACTGCAACACAATCGTAGGACCAAACAAACTTTCTAGATAATTTCGTCGACTATGCTAATTAAACTGGAAATTCTGAAATGGGCAGGTGGTAATTGTAGATGAATTATCAAGCGGGTTTGCCACTCCGGTTTCCAAGTAAAAATGATCCTTAATGTTCTGTTGCTCATGAGTGCTACAACGTCTTCCTCTGCTTGTTCCCCATGAGAAATGACTATTTAAAATATTCGAATTTATCAATCTACTACCGTCTTAATCTGTACAGATCATGCTAAACTTAATTTGATTCTTCGCTAATAATCCAGTCCACTACAATTAAGAACTTTAAACGGGAGAAAAGAAACAAAATAAAAAATAATCGCTTATCTGCTCGGTATTTAAAGCTATTACTGAACTACAACGAAAGGTTAAATTAAAACAAGGAAAAGTTCTAATGACAACCACATAACAACCGTTTTAAAAGCGACGTTGTAACTAAAAACAAAAATATCCTTTAAACAGAAAAACATCGTGCATTTAAAAGTAAATGAGTAATGAATACTAAACACGCACTCGACTAGTTAAAATATAATACAATTTTCGCCGTTAATTTTCAGCGAAATATTCGCGTACGATAAGATTTTTGGGTGTTTTTTTATTTATTTATTTTTTTAGCTAAAAAAACTTCGCTGATACGAAATTTATATACGTTAAGGAGAATAAAAAACGAGCATTTGTGAGAAGAAAATGAAACAAATATGGGGATCTATTCGGAGCGTTGAGAGAAGCGTCGAGCAGGTGTTCCGTATGCCACACATTTATTGTTGCGTGCCTATTAATTCAGAAGGGAAGAAACAAAAATGTCTATCTCAGTGTTTCTGCTTTCCCTATTGACACTTAACTCTCTACTGGCTACAAAACGACATGGTAATTTATGCAGTACCATAGTCATGGCGTGCTTCATGATCCCTCAAATGGTGCAGACAAAGAGTTTATGACTCTCAGAAAGTACTAAAATGCTCCCATTAAAACACAGCGATATTTGCCATGTTCAACCGCATATTCTAATTACTAGATACCAACATAAACTTTCTACCAGTTATTTCGACTTTAATAAGCGCATACACGGCTAGATCACAACCATTTTTTTTAACGATGCACGAAGGCATAATTAGAGGAAGTGACGCATAATTTTAATAAATTATTTTGTTTATAAATAATAATAAATTGCTTTCGTGCCAGAACAAAACGCATAAAAATTCGCGTTTTTGTGATTTTATTCTGCGACGAAATTTTTAATTGTATTTTTATATGTTTATTAAACTGCGACGTGAGTTTTGTTAATCATTAACAGAAAAGAAAATTCGCAATTTTTACGCTTTTACAAAACGATAAAATTATTATCGATGCAGGAGAGGAAAAAAAGTGTCCCCAATTTTTCTACAGCATTAACAACATGTGAGAACAACAAAAACAACGTATCGAATCTCCCAGTGAGAGAGAGAGAGAGATAAATAGACTATTTGACGCGAATGCTTTTTATCGAAATTGGTTACAGAAACTCATTTGATGTACTTTGATAATTATTACTTTTTGTGAAACAATTTGCAAAATGTGCGAAAATGAATTACAGCTAACAATACTTGTGATAATTCTGGCAATAATCCAGATATTGTTTCCAACAAAACTGGGATAATGTCGTACTTATAACGAGCAAATGATGTTCGGAAGTTATTATGGTTGCTTAATGTTCCACAAAAATTAAGAAGGCAAAAATATCTTCGAATCAAATATTACACTTTTAATGCTGGAAGAAGAAAAAAATCCGCAAGATTTACATTTATTACTTATTTAAATAACTATTAATGTGAAGCGGTTTTTTTTTTATTTTTACGATTCGCGAAAACAATACTCGAAACATTGGAGTGCAGCAATAATAATTTTTTGAATTTTTTTTAGAAACTTGTAATCAGATAATCTAATTTTTTGTTAGCTGTAAACATGCCATATATTGGATAAATCTTTGAACTGATGATTTAGGAGCCTGCCTACTACCGAGGACATCAAAATTTTTACAGTTGTGCTTCCGTACAAAGTTATTTTCTAACTTTGTTAACATCTTGCAACGTGTGTTATAAGAACGGCAATCGTTTATAATGCAATAATAAAATTATTATACAGGATGGCCACTCGCCGCTTGTAATTTTTAACGAGCAAATTTTAAAAATGCGCATTATTAAACGTAAAAAAAACTTGCAAACATCGGTTTTGAAAACAAACAAGTTAGCAAATGTGAACGGAATCTTTACACAAAATCGGTAACTATCTCTGAAAAAGTTTTTTCTCCCCCTAGAGATTGAGAAAATATGTTTTCTATTTTCACCCATCTTACACACATATATAGCCTAATCATAAGAGAAGGGGGGGAATATGTTGGAACATCGAAACGATTTATTCTCGCAATTATCATTAAGAACGGAAACTGCTATTTGCTATCTGATTCCGATTTCTGCCGAGTCCAAATGTTGTAGCGGGAGGGAGAGAAAATATTCCTCCCCGAGAAGATGAGAGAAAAAGTGCGAGGTGAGGAATTATCGGAAAGACTTTGAGCGAATCGTTGTGTACACCTGTAGAAGAAAGTAGCAACGAAACAGATTTAGAAAATGATGGTCAACAGATGTCACAGTAAGTGGTGCAGCCTAATTACAACGGTTACTATCCAAGGAAAAGATTAAAGAGAAGAACAAGAGAGAGAAGCAGAGAGTGAGAGAGAGAGAGAGAGGACGAAATAAAAAAAAAGCCAATAATGACGCGTTCTTCTATGAGAATTGAAAACGTGGAGGAGATACTGTACCTGTGATGTCGTTAGAACGATAGCGTTGCGTATGTCATCAACTTCATATTAATCTGATTGCCAGTTCCCTGTTTTTTAAGATTTTTTTCCCATCCTACCTTTTCTTTATACATACTACCAACGACTTTCTATATAATAGCAAAAATAAAACGCGGAAGTAGTCAGCCATTCTTATGAATCCATAATTCTCGCTGGTAACATACTAGTCTATATAAAGAATTAAACAATATTTTTTTTTCCTTTTTTCTGGTAATTTTTTTAAACGTTTCGAACAAGAAAAAAATCGGAGGAAAATTATTCATCGACTTAATCCTAACTATAACACAGATGCGATTCTGTTCTGAATAGTTAATCTGTTAATTAAACTGTCCTCCACCGTGGGTCTAAGTCTAAAAAAAAGCTAATTAATTATCAAGCCAGACTAGGAACAAAGTTTTTTTTATCACCTGGGTAAGAATGGTCATTAATCAAAAGAACGATTAGTTAAGTTTAATTCTCGATTTATTTAGATAAGGCGAAACGTTTTGTACTCCCCATTTATTTACTTTTTTCTTCCCTCTATTCCGTGTGCAAATTTTGTTGGGGGAATAAAAATTGAAACAGTGCTATAGTTATCGATACACAGTTATTGGCCAACTCCACCACAATAAAAAATTGTCTTATAAACCTTTAAAACAATATATATGTGACCATATTTAAACAATCTATCTGTTAGAGTGTAAAAATGGAATTAGCGTAAATAGGATCGAATATAAAATCGCTATTATTATTATTATTTTTTTAGTATGGAGTAAAAATATATAAATATATTTTTAACCGATAGAAGAAAGACGTTAATAAAAACGTATTTTTAATCGATGTTCGTTCCTAGATATGATTAATACAATAAATCACACAACTATTTAGAAGCGGGAACATTAAATGCTTGATCAAAGAGAATTACCGCGATTAAACTTAACGATCCTTTACTTTAAATGCTGATGTGTACACAAATACTGAGGACAGAACATTAAAGAATAAAATTCTTTAAATAATAATTCTTTTCCCCCGTTGGAATCCATCAAGATAACGTCGTAAACGATTTATTTTCTTCTATCGAATAATAATGGAGATTTTCGTAATTAAAAAAAAAAAACTTTCTAATTTATTGTTGTCGAAATTTTACATTACGTCCATATATTAACAAATCGGCTTAAAATTAAAATTTTCGCATTCATGTGTGTACATAAACTGGCTACTTTAAAATATTAAACGGTTTCTTAAACAATTAAAACAGAGGGGGGGAAATATTACTGTATTGGTACGAATAATTTGATTAAACAAATAAACATGCAAATTAATTCTTAGAGTTGCGAACACTTTCCACCGTTAAATTGTGAAATTTCTGTTAAAAAAAAAAAAAAAAAGTACTACTTTGAAGCGATCTTATCATTAAACTTACATGATTATCATTGTGTGTACATGTATAAATGTGTGCGCGACAGTGATAATTTACCGATTATCCGTTACCAAGATGATGCACGAATATATAAATAAATTTATGGCACACTTATATCACTATTCTTCAATGATTATCGCATGCGAAATATCCGATCATTATTCATTTACGTATCAACGATGAGAGGTATATAC
Source organism: Olivierus martensii (assembly GCA_000484575.1). NCBI lineage: Eukaryota > Metazoa > Arthropoda > Arachnida > Scorpiones > Buthidae > Olivierus > Olivierus martensii. The sequence continues at coordinate 14,498 of AYEL01081757.1, read as the reverse complement.
AATATTATACTGTATATAATATATTAAACTGTTGGTTGTTGACGAGGTAAGATAAGAAAGTGGAATTTTTTGCTACTCTTATTGGCATTATATTCATTCGGGTAAGCGGGTGTCTAGGTTACACGGTAATTACTGCAATGTAAAGTCGACAGGCAGGTATGAAGTAGTAGTAATTTTCTTTGTCTCTCAGTCATCCGGTGTGATTTGAGAATCGCCAGTTCTGGGAAGTTTTTCTCTCTCCCAGTTTTATAATTGCCGGTTTTAGCGTTGGACTGGTCACGTCCGGGCAATGTTGGGTGAGGATCATTCACTCACACACACATACACATACACAACAGACGGACCCGCGAAAGAAACGGGGAGAGGAACGGAACCGAGGAAGAAAAAAATATATAAAAAGGCGTTCATTACTTCTCCATGTTGACTTAATTACAGGTTATATGGTACTAGACCCCTAGCATGGTTTGGCTTAATTACTGTATGTTAGGCAAGGTGAACGGAGGGGATAAGAGGGGTGGACACACGATTTCGTCCCGGTCAGAACTACGCAATAAATAACAATTAAAACTTATCTGTATTTTTTGAAAACATGCAATTGGATCGCTCACTTTCTCGTATATATGTGTGTGTGTGTATGTGTGTCGGTTGGATATGTTATTTCACTAATGACTGGTTAGTACGTCAGAGCAGGATGTGCAGCCAGCGGATAAAATTACATGCCACCTTGTTTGCCAAGACGAAACTGGTTTAATTGTTGGTTTTGTGCCTGCTCATTTATATACTACCAATACGAGGGCGAAAAATCGAGATGCCAGCGTGTCTGTTTCCCAAAAACAATACGAATTTATATATACACACACAAAAAAAAAACACAAGGGAAAAAATCACCAATTGAGTGAATAATTCGTAAAACTACTGACCCAAAGCACGCCTATAAGCCCAGTTACCAAACTGATGTGGTCAACCATGAAATAGAACTAGAGATGTACCAAAACATTTATCTATTACAGGTGTGTGATATTTGGCGTGACAGTCGGATCGGCTCCACCCTGTCCACCAGTCACACCTCACGGCAGTTAGCGATCATTAGCTGTTACGGAGCCATGACTCATAGTGGATAGAGTGACACGTGCTAGAAACACCAGCATCGGACCCATCATCAATCGAATTTCCTTCTCAGAAAAGCCTTTAATACGTTATTTTTTTTCCATTGGCTAAAACACGTTGACTTCGCTGTGCACACAAAACTTCACAATAGACAAAACATACGACACCAGCAATTATTCCGCTTATTGAATTTAAAATTTGATAAACATCGAAACTCTTCCATTTAATTATTAAATTTCATCGACGTGTATAGCTTTTCTTTAATTTTATAAACCGTCTCTCTCTTTTATCTATTACTACCGAAATTAATTTTGATTATCGAAAACTGGACGAACGGTAATAAATTCGAATGAATGTACTTTGTTTTGACCGTCGTCGAGATTTTACTATTTAAACCCATTAATAATTATACGTGTACGTCTCGTTTTAATGTCTGTAATTAATTCGATTTATTATCGAGTCTTAGTCGGATATTATTCCGAACCGAACGTTTTTCGGTTTTTATTTTAGTTTTAAAACAGAAAATTAAACTTTTCCTCATGCGGTATATAGGCTATATATACCAATTTACGAAACTGGATACGATTAATTCTCCAACAGGAATATATTTAAATATAAAAGATGTAACAGATCGTCATACGATATTCAAATGAAGTTTACCTCCGCATCGATACGAATTTCTTTATAAATTAATTCCGAAAATGGTGCACGAATGATTGACCTAAGGAAATGCTTTTAATAAGAAAACATCTATCCGATTTTATTATTATTTTTTATTTTTTTATTTTTGGAGTCACTGTTTGATAGGCAGCAAAGACACCAGAGAATTTTCAAGATTCGATAATTCACGTGCTAAGCAGTCTCGCCTTCTTTCAATATAACGTTTCCTTTTTTTTGTTTGACAATTTCCCACAGGATGGGTAGAAAAACAGAAATTATTCGAAAGTTCCTCTCTCACAAAGTACACAAAATTCTCCTTTGATTAGTTGTTTGCACAGTTAATGTGATGCTTTGTGATAGCTAAGAAAAAAGACGACGGTACGGTGATCTGTTCCCACCCCAACTGTACTAATGCATACATAAAATAACTCCTGAATGCAAGCTTATATCTTTCCCTTCCTAACATCGGTATCCAGTCTATCTGTGAGGCTAATTATATTATTTTTAATGATGAGAGCGCAACTTTAATTGAGAAAAGATGTCAGAGATAATTCCTGTATAAGGTCGGAAGAACGTCGATATATTTTTAAGTTCCGTAATTCTCACCGATTTCAAGTTAAAAAGAAAATATATATATATCACTGATTAATAACGCCATTTTGATTATTTCTTGCAACATTTCTAACGTGTTTTACTTCAATTTTAAAACCTAAAATAATAATAATAATAGTAATAAAATTCGATATAAAAAAAGACAATCGAACCTATTCATTCTATTAAAATTGGATAAGAAAGTAATGTTTATCTGTTAGCAGTAGATAATTTAATTATTTAACGAATGAAAATATAAAATAGATGCAATGAAAAAATTTTTTTTTCATTAATGGACGACAAATTGAACTTTTCAGAGAAGAGAAAGGAAAAAAAATTAAAGGCAATTTTAAAATTATGTTTTAGATTCGATCTTTTAAACATCGCATAAAAAAACCTATTTAAAAAAATAATAATAATAACGTTTTCTGAATGGTTATACACGCTCTATTTTTGATTAAATTCGTGAATGCCATTAGAAATTTTTAAGACACTTAAAAAATATAACTCAATTCTTACCTTAAAATTAACAAAAGTTCCGAATTCTTAACAGTAAACGGCACTAAACTGATGGGATTCCAAAAGCCAAAGCTCAGCTTTTTCGATTCGATTTATAATAAATTTCCATAAATCCCCATTCAGCATTTTTTTTTTTTAATTTTTAAGAAACTTAGATAAGAATTACGATAATTTATTTTTGCTGATTTGATTATTATTCTCTCCTTCGAATTCGACCGTTAAAAATTGTAAACATATAAGTCAAGTTTGTTAACTTTTATTGCAGCAGCTAGAGGCGAATTAAATATTATTGTAATTTATCGGAGATGATTTTGGATGGAACTCAAAAGTTTTCTGATGGCGATAAAAAGGAAAACAGCGGAGAAAACGTTTAAATAAATAAAGTTTTGCCGATTAAAAAAAAAAACCTGATTCCGTAGCGAACTTTATACAGGAGCTGATTCGATACAAACAGAATTTGCAACGAAAGTATATAAGCTTTTATTAAAAGATAAGATTAAAAAGATAGAATTATAGCTTAGATGTCAAATTTGAGAAAAATAATCTAACGAGGGGGGACTTTTATATAAGTGGAGATCAAAAGTGCGATGACCTATAACTTTGGCTTAGTCGCAAGATTTATTTTTATCGTTAGCTAGATTTAATTTCATGAATCGAGTCGTCGCATCTTGCGTTATATATGCAGCATACATATTTAAAAATTAATGCCTTCTGGAAATTCTCACCTGTTGATATCTACGGGGATTCGATTGCATTAAAGTGGAGTTTTTAATTGACTGCCCTGTTCGATTTTAAAACGTTACGGAATTAAACTAATTATAGATAAAAAAATTCAATTAAACAATTAGTAACACTATCGACGAGAATTTGTCGTCATTAATTGCGACTTTTATCGGAAGGAAAAAGGAAATCGTTACTTTTCTTTTAATACGGTTAATTTGTTGATAAATTATTTACATTAATAAAAGCTGTGTTCGGCTGGATAAGAAAATATCCAAACGCCATTATCCAATCAACACGGCAGCTCCTTAAAGGAAGCTTCCTTTCAATACAATAGTCATTAAGAGAGACTTAATGTCATTTAATCATGTAGAGGTTTGGAGAAAAAAGAAAAAAACCTTTCTAATCAATGTTACAGCGTTAGAGTGGAAATAAATTCCTTAACTAATTTGTACTCGGCACCCATCCGACCGGTCCTACTTACAATTAAGGTGACATGTCAGTTACTATCACCTAAAGCAAGGCCGAAAACTGAATTAGACAAGCAATGACAATAATTACTTTTGCCCAATGGATCGTTAGTTTAAAATGAGTGCCACGTAGACCGGTTGAGAGGCAGGCGAGAGTGAGAAGTGAGACGTTTATAAACTGCCAATCCTTTGCTAGATCTTTAAATAACGATAAGCGAGATCAGCTCGACATCACACCCAAAAGTCAGATTTGTCCGGGGGCCATTAAATCATAAAATATGTTAAATCGTAAATTAATAGCTTTAAATATTTGCTGCAGAAATTATTCGATTTTTTTTCTCTTGAATAGATTAATAATAATCGCGCAGTTTTCATCTAACAAGCGTACGTAAGTGTCCACTTTATCCGAATTTTATTTCTCGTTAAAACAAACTGAATGCTCATTTTTCTATTCTCGAAATGTAATTTTTTGCTCTTCTATGCGGATAAAAGATCGCTTTGGAGTTTCTGAACCAGATTTTTGTCTACTCTACTGATCTATTTAAGCAAAATATTGCACTGTAAAATAAAGGAATAAAAAAAATTCCATTAAAAAGCATGTAAGGGCAATCTTTAACTTTTATTTATGTAAATATATAAAATTTATAAAAACGTGTTGATCAAACTTTGCTGGCCGATCAAAATTGGCAAATTTTTAAAGAATTTTCGCATAAAAATCGGTAAACCTGGCGTTGAGACGATGACTTGTCATTAATACAATGTTACTAAGCAACTATAAAAATTATTTGCCGATGACAGTTTCTCATCATCAGGTGCATTCATACTTTCATTATTATAAATCAAAAGCTATTACTATTTTTAAAAATATATTTCGTGGCATGACTGTTCCGTAATAAACTGACTAATCAAATTGATTTCTGTACCGTAATAATAATAATAAACTAGTATTAATAAATTTGCATGTTAGCGAATAAAATTTAAAAATTTACTAATTAATAAAACTAGAACGGTCTTCAGTATTGGTAAAAAACCTTCTTTTATTTGTTTTCATTAAAACGCTTTAATTCCTGTTTACTTTCAACAATGATGTTTGTGAACGTTACACGAAATTTAAACTTGCTAAACTATCATAATCTTTAATAAATCTCTCTTTAAATTATTTTTAAAGAGGCTTTTTTATAAAGTACAATAAAAACGTATTAAAGATGTTTTTTTCCTATCTCTCAATTTTTTTATAGGCACGTTCTTCACTGGAATAGTTTCTATCCATCAAGTGGACAACTCGAAATTCTTCAATAGTATAACTTTTTCTTCGTGAAAATCATATTTATTCATTAGTAGAAACATTGTTTTAAGTTTGCAACAGTCTTATATTTAACCTAATAAAAAGTCTCAGTTATCAGACCGATAAAGCTTTAATTAAACGTCCTTTTACATTTTCACTTCCTATTCTCATTTAGCGTTGTCCTGGTTATTTTTCATATTGCATTTATCCTCGACAACGGTCGTAAATATTATTATTTTGTAGTTCGAATCCTTTAAAAAATAAAAGAAAAGAGTTTAATAATCTCTACTCGCAATTTTACAACAACAGAGATTGAACGATGGCATAATTCCTAAAAACTTTCTACTACTATTCTTGGCGGCACATATTAATCGTCGTACATATTATTAATGACGAGTATGCCATTATGTACAGTAGACCTATTTTACAATACGTGGGAAAATTAACCATATTTAGTTTAGCGGAAATGTCTAAACATACAGCGTGGGAGGATAACACGACTACTTCCTAAGCTATCAGTCACACAACGGTGATTCCAGCCAGATAAACAATCCGATAATGAACCACGACTAAACCCTTTACGTATCCAGTATGGAATATTTCCAAAAATCCATTACGTCACCGCTCGTAATATTACTTATATGAACCGTCGTTACGAAAACTAAACAGCGTAAATACGTTCGGGAAGTGATGGACTATGAATAAGACTGATTCGCAGCGGATTAATAAATGAGTGGACCATAATCATAACCCGTAATTCGTAAAGGGAGTTATAGGACGCGATCCCTATCAATATTTCATCTTTTTAGGTGGACCTTACGACATTTTTAACGTAAATTCATTATCAGCGGCAAACTGTTGACAGTAATGAGACCTCCGAGACTAGTAAGTCTCGTACAGCACAACATAAATACGTTTTAAGTGCGCTTTTTTCGTAAGGGGGAAAGAAAAATAACGGGTATTATGGAATCACGTGACAAAATTCGAACGATTGACGTCTCCTGTTAACATCCGGTTGCAGAGAGAATTTACTAAGGAATGTGTTTTTCCATCGCTTAATGACCGAAAACTTAGAATTTTAAGTGATTTTTTAAAAATTATAAATATGTAAAGTCCAGTCAATTTTTTCTATATAAAAATATTAAAAATTACGAAGAAATTATAATCAACAACAGATTTTGTAATGAAACGTAAAATGATGATGAATAGCATAAAATATCTCATTTATCCTCTCTAGTATTCCTAAAATACAACGAAAAAAGAAAACAAAATAAATTATCTAGTAGTTCTTTATTTAATATAATTATCATTAAAAAAATTTAGAGTTTTGTAAAAATTTCTTATTGACAATTTTACTGTCGGAATAATAAATTTAAAATAAAAAATAAGTATATATAAGACGAATAAGTAAAATTTAAAAACTTCCAAGAAAGCAATTTATCATTTCGCATAACGCTATATAAACTACAATCTTACAAACAATGCCAAAAACAGAATTCCGTTTCAAAAATACAAATAAAGATCATCAATAACGCGTTCAGATGATTGTTACATTTTGGATGTGCACGCTGGAAACGTTACAGACTGTATTTTATTATACATCTAGTCAAGTTTAAATAATGTTATTTGGAAATTCTAGCGAAAACTAATAAAGTTCTTACAGAAAATTTCTCCCGAAAAAAAAAACAAATAAAACTATATTGCTGATAAAGGAACGACCTTTTTTTATTTCTTTTTTTTTATCATCTCGGTCAAGAACCTTTGGCATCTACACTACGGATTAACTGGAAATAAGAGGATACACTGCCACCTCGGTAGCTTCTACAGCGCTGCTTAATCCTGATGGGAAATCCTTAAGCAGCGACCGCAAGGGGGGGTAGAATTTGTGGACATCATTCCACCGGTATAAAGAAGAGGCGGTAAGATTTAATAACTCGGATGGTATCTGCACAACACACCAGTATTATTTTCAGGGTTTGCGACTCAACGATTGCACAATAGTTGTGCCACTAGAAATTTCTGCCAATTTAATTACTTCCCGGAAACTCGAGACGGGGGTAAAAACTCCCTCCCAAATAATTACGGTGCATTGTCCAGTACGGTGTATTGACCATCGACTGCTATGTGATGGCTCTATATCGGAAGTGTTTGATTTCGTATAACACTTCATCTCCAAAATAAAATATGAAGCTCGCATTATTGTTGTTTTTTTCCTTTATTTATTTTCCATTCCTAAAACGAGAAAATTGTTCGGTTTGGGAATACTATAAACTATACTCGCACAATTCCAGGAATATGGATAAATTCCACGGCAGCTTTATATGATTTTTAAAATTATTCCACTTAAAAACAAATAAACATTTTTTTAAACAATTCGTATCTTTAATTATAATCTTTAAATCTATATATATATATAATATAGCAATGTAGAATAATTTTATTACTGTATGCGAGTTTAATATTTCAACTTCACTGTTTTAGTAATTTAACATCAATTTTCGTCTGTTTTATAAAGGAGATTATGTACTGGATGCACGCTTTGTAACGATCTGAGATCGTGCATTTTTGCTTGATAAATATTAAGTAAAAAAATACAACCACGTATCTAAATCTTATCACGTTTAAGACACGTTTCGTTTAATATCATAGCAATAAATCTGAGACCATCATTGTACGTCTGATATAAGGTCTGAGCATACAAGTCGCACTGGTATCGCGAATGACACTTTATTAATGAAAGTGATACAGAGTTGTGCGGCAACTTCCCTATTGATAAGAAGGGAAAAAAATACTTATTATAGTTACAACAGCATAAATCACTATGAGAAAATACATTTCTTTAAAAATCCTGTGTATTAAAATGGCGCAAATACTTTAAGAAGGGAAAAAAATACTTATTATAGTTACAACAGCATAAATCACTATGAGAAAATACGTTTCTTTAAAAATCCTGTGTATTAAAATGGCGCAAATACTTAAAGAAAGAACTGTTTAATAAATTCTATTTTATATAAAAAAATAAATTTGAATCATACTGATTGCTGTTGTTTGCGGATAACATTTTATTCTAAGCGATCTCATGATGCACAGGCCTTTTATTTGGAAAATAAATAAAACATCTTCCGTTTTTAAGCGGATAATTAAAGAGCAATAAAAATTTAATGGAGACGACTGCTATTGAGGTACGTGACACGAGTAACACGTAGATTTCAAATGATTCATACTCATCATCTTCGTAGAGTGTAATAAATTTTAAGAGTTGAATCTGCTCGGAATCAGACTTCATTATATTCGACTTATACATTTTAATATTACAAATATTTGTATTGAATAAAGTATATATCGTATAGTCTTGGAAACTTTCATAATAAACGATGTGCTACGATACACAAATACGTTTAAATTATGCATGGATAACAATTCTGTATTCATATCTGCATTTTATTATCCTATGTAAATAAAATGACATTAATTTATAGGAAATTATATTGTATATGTAATGAATAAATTGATAAAATGAAGAGAATTAAATTGCACCAAATATAATTTAAGAAGTTGTAAAAAATTAATTTTATAAAAAAGGATACTAAAAGTAGATTCCAAATAATTCTACTTGGAGATAATATAAAACTTAAACAAATCTTAAATGTAGACTAATTTTAATTAAAATATATTTGAATTTAAGAAAGAGAAGAATTTTTTTTAAATAAATTTAAATATTTTCTATTCAAATTATTAATTCTAAACAATTATACATAGATGCTTATATATCAACTTTTAGCCTAGTTTCAACAGAAAAGTAAGGTTTATAAGATAATCATTCAGAGAGCATTGAATGATTATTGTGTGTTTTCTCCACTAATAAATTTGAAATAATAAATTTTTGTGAAATTATGTAAACATGCATGCCATTAAAGATCAGACAACAACACACCATCTTTTGACCCTACAGCTTCATACATTTAAAAAATCTTTTATTCTATAGTTGAGTTATTTAATATCAACCATATGCCCTAATTCAAATTGATGACATATTTTAATTCTATATCTATTAATAATTCCAAAATTATAAATATACTAAAAAAGTAGACTAATATTATTTATTTTTGAATTATGTTAAAATAGTCACTGATACCATTTTCTATTCAGAGAGCATTGAATGATTATTGTGTGTTTTCTCCACTAATAAATTTGAAATAATAAATTGTTGTGAAATTATGTAAACATGCATGCCATTAAAGATCAGACAACAACACACCATCTTTTGACCCTACAGCTTCATACATTTAAAAAATCTTTTATTCTATAGTTGAGTTATTTAATATCAACCATATGCCCTAATTCAAATTGATGACATATTTTAATTCTATATCTATTAATAATTCCAAAATTATAAATATACTAAAAAAGTAGACTAATATTATTTATTTTTGAATTATGTTAAAATAGTCACTGATACCATTTTCTATTTGTATTTATATAAGTTGTCATAGTCATAGTTCACATATTGATGATAATTAATTCATACTGACCTGAATTTTATTTAGATAATCTTAAAAAATTTACTAGAAACAAAATAATAATCCACTACAATATTGTGCAAATAAATTATATTCAAGATTTTAGTAAATCAGATCTTAATATCAATTTTAAATATTTCACAAAATTTATTTTTTAAGCATAATGAAGATTAAATAATGTATTCAGAAAAATAAACATATATGTAGTCTAAAATAAACTATTTTTCCATAATATTATTTTTTATATAATTCTCAAATATTTATTAAACTTCCTGATTAATATATTCATTTATTAATTTTAAAAAATTCATAAATATCTCTTCTATTACATTTATCAATATTTTATTTTATAAACACATTCAATCCAGTACCATTTTGGTGATTATTGATCAAATTTACTTGGCCTAGTAATCATAGTTTTTTAAGTCATAGTTACATTTTGTTCTGTAAATAAAGCATATTTGTGAGAACAAATTCAGGAAGCATGTGCATGCCCAATAGTGTTATATTAAATAATGTTAAATACACTATCCTTATGTAACATATATTCAGAATTAAAAAAGTAAGAATTAAATTGTGTGTTGAATTGTTCATTTCAGCATTCTGAAAATAACAGATGGTCAAATCAGACTGAAAATATTAATTAAAGTTTTATTTATGGTTAAAACTTTCATCTATTTGATTACAACTATAAACAATATAGTAATTTCATATAAATTAATAATTTTATAATCATCATCTCACCATTAATACAAGATGAAATGTTCCTTCCAAGTATGTTAAAATTTTTTAAAATTAAAATATATAATTAGCTTTAAAGTATTGATTGTATCAAGTATAAAAATGTTGCTGATATCCAGTAACCAGCATTAATTACCTAATTGGGCACTCAATATTCAGTCTTATAATCAGTTAATTTAAAATCTAGATGTGAATTTTGTGAATATAAATGTTTCATCTGCAATATTCATATTCACAAAATCTTCATTGTCAAGTTATTATTTACATCTGCATTGTTTGCAGATCAGTGAAGATTTAAGTGCAAGCTGTTAATAAAGCATAATTTATTTATTAATCAATTTTTAAACATATTAGTTTGAATTTAGTACAATAATCTAAAAGATATCAATATTAATGATCCAATAAAACTCTCAGAAGTGAAATTTCATGAGAAATAGACATACTGGGCCGATTGTTTAAACGGAGTTTCTATAGTCCACGGTTTACAGCAAAAACCGGGTCTAGACGGCGTTCAGATAAATCGCGGTTTTAAAAGCATTGCAAAGACCTTGACTATACCGGTCGGCGGCTAAACCTTGGCTGTTATTACAGTTCCTACGCGCCCCCGTCGTTTGAAAATTTTCAGCCAATCAGTATCTCGAGCTCTATCAATGACGTCAGTAATATAGCGGAAGTTCGAAGTGAAGAAACGAAGAATGTTTTAAATTGCACTTAAACATTTAATATAGTCTTTAAATTATATTTCACTCAATAATAATTCAAATTAAATATGAAGGATTCTACAAACTATGAAAATTGAACGCATGCGCAAGAAGACGCGGTCTAGATTCTAAACCTGGCTAGTGGCTGGTCTAGAAATAGACTTTAGAAACTGGTTTTCTAGACCTCGTCTGCTAAGACGCTTCGTTTATGCAATGCAAATTTTATAAAACCGTGGTTCAGACCGCGGCCGAGGTCTAGAACTCGTTTAAACAATCGGCCCACTGAGTTTAAAACTTATAAACTATTAATAAGCCATTTCCTCAATTATCCAATATTAATGATCCAATAAAACTCTCAGAAGTGAAATTTCATGAGAAATAGACATACTGAGTTTAAAACTTATAAACTATTAATAAGCCATTTCCTCAATTATTTATTGTATATAAGATCTGATATCAGAATGAAATTATTTTTCACACAAACCATTATTATTATAACTTAATTTTTAACTTTTAATATATATTTCTAAAAGCTGGAAAATAGTTGTTGCTTTCCTGATAAATATGCAAACACATCTAAACAGTCTTATAAAAATTCAGAAATTTAAATTGTTAGAAACAATCAATATTAACAAAGAATTATTATAAATGATACCAAAAAATCTTGAAAAACATTTCATTCATGCATTCATTTAGAGTGGGGAAATCAAATACTCTTTTATTTATATTTTAAAGTGTCATATGCAATTCACATATGTATATTAGTCTGTCTTTTAATCATTTTTCAAATGAAGCTATTACTTCATCTTATTTTTGATATTTTTAAACAATGATATTAATAAATATTAAAAATTAAAAATAAAAAGAATAATTAAGTTTTTGAGTTAATGTTTCAAACATCTAATACATATATTAAAAAAAAAAAAAAAACTGGCTTGTCAGTCTTTGAATATACTCAGAACTCACCACTTTGTGATAGGGATGTTTTCTTGACAAATGTGATGCAAACTGAAATAATGCAAATCAAAATACAGTTGAGCCCTCCATATTCATAGAAGTTAGGGATGAGGGACTCTGTGAAAGTGGAAAAGTTGCAAATATCTCTAGCCCCTGAACAAGGTAACCTTAATTGTTAATATTGTTGACCATATTTAATACACAAAAAAGTAATAGACTAATAATACATATATTTTATTCATTTGTAACTCACTAAACTTCTTTAGTTTTCTATACATTTTCTAGCCTATAGGCATCATCTGTAATTTTCCACAACAGGCTGCAAATCTCAAGAAAATTTCCATTTAATTATTAATGGCAAATTTGCAAATAATCAGATATGCAAAAATTAAACCCACTAATGTGGAAGACTGATTAAATATAAGAAATCATTGAAATATGGAAGATAGGTAACCAGACTTATTACATAGTTTCTATATGCATCATGTAAGCAAAATATTATTTACTTCTTACATAATGGATGCTAAATTAAATATTTTAATCTTTTTTCAAAGCAATAGAACACCAAAGAAAGTTGTACATAAATTTATGCACATAACTATTAAATTCAATATATACAGTATAAATGCTAAAAATATATATATGAAAGATAGAAGAACTAAACTAATAGAAAAAAATATGAAGACCTGTATACATATTTACCATTCCCAGTCTGAAGTACATACTGGGAATGGTAATCAAATGACATACTGTGAGCTGCTATTAAGTAAAAAAAAAAAAAATATTCCAAACAGGGGCACTGAGAGAAATCCCAGACCCTGGTACGAACAAGGTTTTGGGGCCCTTACATATATATATATTTTTTTTTTCTTTTCTCCTCTGTAAGATATCAAAACCATACATACTATACATATTTTATAAATAGATTATTCAAAATTTTATTCACTTTAAATTCTGTTTAAAAAAAATACTATATACAATTTGAGGAAATTGAGGTTCGACAAATTTTATTTTTTAATTATATTTTTGAAAAAAATCTTTAAAATATTGATTTTTTCGAAGAATAATGTCATAGCTCATGGAACTAACTTTGGGAAATGTCCCCAACTTTTAAAATTTTCTTTTCATGTCAGTTATAACAAAAAAATTTTCCCATCCCAATCATTTCATTATAAATGTATATATATCCCATTCCTCATTAATTAAAAATTTATTATTAATTAAATTATTAAAAAAAAAATTCCATTATTAAAAAAATCTGTTGTGGGCCCTATCGATCTGTCAGTTCCTTCTCTGTTTAAATGAAATGCTTATATCTAATTATGTTAATTAATTCTTATTTCAACTGTTTAGAATACAAAGATTTTTCTTTACTTTACATTTTTTTTTTCTATATATCTTATAGTGCACAGTTACTTAATTAAAAATAAGTAGAAAAAAATTCTTATTGTTAGGAAGCTACCCAGGCCCCTTACTCTTCTACGGTCCTCGGGAATTTGTCCCAATTTACCCCCTGTCTCACCTTGTTTACTATATCTTAGTCCCGGCTCTTATAGTTAAAGTGACCGCATTTTTACTAATCTAAATCAATAGTCGGCCGAATGGAAGCATGCTGTGCTTCACCCAGTGCCAGATTAACATAGTATCAAAAGTAGCATTTGCTGCCGCTGATTCCAAATGACAGTAACATGGAATTTTATAACTTAAAGCATAATGTTGTTTTAACTGTTTTGCAATACATCTTCAGAAATAATGATAACTGAACTATATAAAGTAAGATCTGAATGTAATTTATATATATAAATTTTGTGCTACTGTAAATCTTTTCTTCTTTATAAAGATTAGACATTTTATAAGTTTTGTGACATAAATCTGAATGAATGATATAAAACAATAGAATTTATTATATGTTATACTCACCAATGAAAAAATCAACAGATGTATAAAAATGAAAATTAATCAATGAGAAGAATAAAGAATATATATTAAACTAAAATTATATAATTTCAATTTAATATATATATACAGATAGGCCTCGATTAGCGCGACTTCGAATAGCGCGAATTCGATTAGTGCGACTTAAAAAATTGATACCGTTATTCGGTTAGAACGAGAAAAGATTCGATTAGTGCGAGTTGTAAACACAGATCAGTCTTACTAACAAAGCTCCTTTTATGATGTCAATTAACAAATTACCGTTAATTTTCGGTTAGTAAAACCGGACGAG